>JAABOM020004950.1:0-20310 GCA_011800125.2 Solanum clarkiae | reverse complement strand
ACTACACAGTCATAATAAATCCTTCTAGCCATAATAGATTCACCGGTTGGTGTGGACACTTCAAATGGTTTGTTCAAATAATTTCGGTGTTCTCTTAAGTTTCGCAGCAACTAGTGGAGTGATATATGATAGTGCAGAACTAGGGTCAATTAATACATATACATTATGTGAAAGATGGACAATGTACCTGTGACCAAATCGGGTGAAGCTTCCAAATTTTGCCGACTCCCCAGAGCATAACTGCGATTCTAGACTCCGCTAGAGCTAGCTGCCCTATTAACACCTATACCATGACCCATAGGTGCTTATTGACCCCTACCTAATGGAGGAACTGGCGATGATAATGCAACATCTGACAAAGTAGATTGTGCTATATCACCCACACGCCTCCTCGGGCAATCTCGTATCATATGCCCTGGCGCACCACACTAATAACAAACATCTATCTCAACACAACATATACTTGAATGACTTCTTCCATACTATTTACACGACTGCGTAGGGGTCATTTGTTGGCCTACTGAATATCCCGCTGTTCGGGCTCCTTGCCCTTTACTTCTTGGACCAAACTAGTTTCTCCTAGACCTTTAAAGTTGTGGTAAAGCACTAGCTGGAGAGTAGGAGGATGATGGCATAGGCGGTCTTTTAGAAAATCGAGGCCTAAGCTCACCTTGGGAAGGTGTAAACTGCCTTGTAGACCTAGCCCTCTTAGACTGTGCCCTTTCTAACTCTTGTGTCCTTCTCCTTTGCCTCTGATTCTCCAATTTCTGTGCAAAAGCTTGCATTCTCGCTATATCCATGTATTTGTTCAAGGAAGCAATGTTACAGTCTCTGACTAGATATGTATCAAATCTATCCACATATCGATGAACTCTATCTGCCATAGTAGCAACTACATTAGGAGCATACCTGGCCAGGGAATTAAATTAAAGGCTATACTCCCTCATGCTCATATTCCCTAGGTGAAGGTTCAAGAAGTGATCTGCACGGGCCTCTCAGATCTCTAATGGCAAGTAATGGTCAAGAAATGCCTATTTGAACTCCTTCCAGGTAGTTGGAGGTGCATCTATACCCTTAGATTGCTTCCAAGATTCATACCACAATATAGCCATACCCTTCAACCTATATATCGCTAACTTGACATCTTCTGTATCACTCACCTGCATAACATCTAAAGTGTGTTGAATCTGATCAATAAAGTCTTGGGGATCTTCATTAGGATCTTACCCGGTGAAGGATGGAGGGTCCAAATTAAGGAAATCACGTATCCTCATGCCAACTGCCCTATTCGCACCACCTGCACCTATAACTAGACCTTGCTATCTTTGACCTTGGCCAGCAGCTATACGAGTCAATAGTTGGACTACATTTCTCAGATCCTACACGGTAGCATTAATTGGTAGTTCTGGGGAATTTCACTACTTCCGGGTTCATCGGGAGCTGGAGGAGCTGGAGATGTCTATGACAGACTCCTCTTGAACCTTATTTCGTTGTCTCACCTGACTGTGTATACCAACTACCACTTCTACTTCTTTCCCTTTACCTCTATTTTTCCTGGTTTCTGGCATACTTGTTATACAAAACAATTTAGGGGTTAGACACAATCTACGTATTACACATAGCTCTATGGCATGATTTAAAGAATGAAAAGAAAGCTACAACTCCTAAATGCCACATAGCCTCCTACTTATAAATGTGGTGTACAACACATCGATAGACAATACTCTACATAGACATGTCTTTGTAGACTCCTTGGGATGACCCACTCTGATACCACTTCTGTCACGCCTAAAGTCCCATTAAAATGGACTAGAACCCGTTGCCAATAAGGCCCAGGAGAACAAACCTTTATCTATGTGCTTTCTATACATATTATGAGGGATTTCTACATTCAACATGCCTTTAAGAAATTAGACAGTAATAACAAGCCAAAAGGAAATGCATATGGCTAGGGTCACAGTGTCTAAAGTACGAGACATGACCAAACATTAATTTACATAGTGTACAAATCCTCTAGATAAGGAAAAGTATCTAATAAGGGTCGGGACAAGCCCCACCTCAACTAACTATACAATACAAAAAATATATAAGCTTTAGACACACAAAGCTACGAAGCAAACTGGAGCTTGGTAATAGCATCTGGATATCCTGTATTCCTACTGGGGAGATCTACTAGCACCTTTACCTGTAGCATGAAATGCAGGTCCCCCATAAGGGACGTCAGTATGAGATAATGTACTGAATATGCAAGGTAGGAAATACTGTATATGAAGTAACAACACAGATGAAACTATGCAATGGTATGGGATATGAGATCACCCTTTAGTTATACTATGGGATCATGTACTTTATGTTATTTTTATTACTTTACCTTTATTGTATAATCTATGCACAACATGTAATACAAATGACCAGCTGATCTGTGGAAAATCTATATCGGGATCGACCCTGGCTAGGATTTTTCTTTAACCCCTTGGGCTACGCCCCGTGATAGGATCGACCTTGGGTAGGTGATTCTTCCACCCCTCGGGTTACCACCCATCAATAAGCAACGTACTTTATCTTTCAATTACCTTTGAGATGATTCTTTTAGTGGTCATAATATTGGAGCTGTAGGACTATAGATACAACATATGACACGTAAATAATCACAAAAGACAACACCATAATGAAAGGAGTAAGTTACACAAATAATGAAATGCATAGGAGGTAGAACAACACATGAACTTTATTTAGTAGAACGAACACGTGTATCTTGGTATCCAAGTATATATGCAGATTTAAAGGTGACTATATATGGGAGCATATGAACATGTGAAAGAGCAGAGACATGGTTAATAGTTGTTTCGGAGTTGGTAAGTGCCTTTATGTGCCACGGAGGGATCTATGTTTCATGCTAAATAATATAAAATCAAGTAGCCTTACATACCTCGCTGTACGACCTCGATATTACCTCGAGATAACCTTCCCTTCCTCCAAATATTTATGTATAATAGAGTAGGTGATTAAACTAGCATTAGCAGCCAATAGATACATCTTGACAGCCCAATCTCATAAAAATATAACATACGAGCAGCAAGCGTACAATTGTAAACCCGAGTATATTCTTTCAACCTTTCCACCTCTAATCATATTTTCTAATACACATTCTTATATACATATCATGTGCAGCCTATTTTAGTATCATAACAGTCTTACAACAGCCCACAAAGTACAACACATAACAATTCCACACAATATACAAATTGGCGGCATAACGTTACATCCCTTCGCTACATTTCGACGTCAACAATCCCGAACCTGTTTTAACTTTACCCAAAATGTATCCAACATTTCTTACACTTAAAACCAGTCTTAAATTAGTCCACAAATAGTCCCAAATTAGATGAAGGTCATGAAACAACAATTTTCAATTATTAGCCTACAAGTTTCTTTTGCGAGTACAATTAAGATATCCTACAATAAGTCATCTTTGCGGACTGTAACAGTGGTGAAGTAGCCTGGTCACATTACTATCAAACTAGCTTTTGTTAAAGACATAAGTCTTACTTCATGGTACAATATACCATGAATAGAAAAGCCTCTTAATTAACATGAAAAGTGTACACAATCCTTAGGATACATGCTGTCCAAAATTTCCAGCACATGTATAGTTAGCTTATTTCTTTGGTTTTGGTAAACAAACTATACTAAGTGCATAAGTAGATTTACTTACCTTTAAAATCAAGGTTTAGATCTTCTTTAGGAATCCTTGTAAGGTTGTGAGGCCTGTTTTTCACACTTTGAAAGACGGCAAAGAATAACCAAGAAAGCAGAATTTTTTTTTTGTCCAAGTTGAAGTGACTTTAGGGGTCTGTCTTCACCCCTTTTTAAAAGACCTCTTGGCCGACTTACTTTTGATTTAATATATTAATTTGGTGATGCAGCTTCTTTCTCCTTTCACTTGGGCCTTAAGGGGCTCCAAATTGATGGGCCTTTGCTGCCCACTTTTCCCCCTTTCTCTTAGTTAGTTTTGGGCCCAAGTTATCAAAGAAACTGTGATGTCTTTGGGCTCTTTTAATATACTTATTGGGATGAAAATATAGTTACTTATGATACTAAAATATGGGCTAAAGGTACACTCTTAATGTGGACTTTATTCATAATCAGACTTGGAAAATTCGACGTCGGGCCTCATCACCGTTTAGCTAGTAAATAAGCTAAGCAAGTAGGTGAATCACTTGCTAACTTCCTAAGTCTGCAAGCACCTCAATTCTCTCACTTTGTTTGGGGCTGTGATCTTCTCAATTTGACACAAAATATGTATACACTCGACCTCTTAAGCGTTAGACGCATATATCACCCTATAACATGAGATTTAAGGACTTTTAAAAATGGGCGCTAGTTTGACCAAACCATATCATGTTTCATTTTCATAGTACTAGTATTGTAAGATGTGGTGTGTTACACATTAAAATGTTGTGGAGAAATCAACAAGTTGAACAAGCAATGTGGGAAGTGGAAACTGACATGATAAAGAGATTTCCCTATCTTTTCCACTCCACTCAAGCCTATAGTATTAAGTTTTCTTGCCTTAAGAACCCAAATTCCTTGCATTTCAGTTTCTTATGCTGCATATGCATATTTGCATGTTTAAGGACTATTCTAGAACATGTTTAAAGTATGAGTTTGAAAATTTCATGGAAAGATGATTAAAGTTGCATTTTGGATTCTTGCTAGGTGTTATATATTTCCTTAAACTGTTTAGATCCTATATTTAACACATTGCAGGATAAATGTTTCCAAGGGGAGGGGGTATGTTGTTGAACCCACAAGTTACGAGGTAAGAAATTATTGAAGAAGTGGAACTGGAAATATTTCTGGTTAGACGTACAAGCCTTATTTATGGCTCTTGGTTTTCCATAGATGGGGTTGGCCAAGATGAAAATTTAACCAAGTGTAAAGATCATCCATGAAGGGACTTCACAGGCTGTAAAAGGAACTATGGGTCATAAAAGAGGTTCATGGATTGATGCCATGACCTGATGGGACTAATCAGTTTCCCTAATCAATTTCACTTTTTCCCATAGCCTCCAACAGTAAATTTGGGCCCATAAAATCCATTTCATCTAACTCAAACAACACCATCGGAGACCTACACCTTTTCCCCTCTAGAACTTCAAATAGTGTCATACTAGTGCTTGCATAAAAGCTATTGTTATAGGCAAACCCAATAAGTGGTAGGTGTTCATCCCAGCTTCTCTTGAATTTTAACAAACAAGCCCTTGACAAGTACTCCAAGGTTTAAATTGTCCTTTCAGCTTTCGTATGGGTTTGAGTATAAAAGAGGTACTTATGTTCACCCTAGTGCCAAGTCTCCAAAATTGAGAAGTACAATGGGTACCACAATCCGATATACTAGACATAAGCACATTATGCAATCTAATCAACTCTCAGATATAACTTATCATAGTACTTAGCTTTAAAAGTAGTCTTAAATGGTACGAAGTAAGCTGATTTAGTCATTCTTTCAATAACTACCCACATGGAGTCAAATTGCATCACCCAATCATTGAGTCCATATTCATATCTTCTTATTTCCAAATAGGAATATCAATGTTTTGAGCCAAATAACTAGGTCTCTGATGTTCCACATTCACTTGATCGGAATTAAAACATTCAGATAAAAGTCTATCTTTAATACCATGACACCAATATATTTCCTTCAAATCTAGATACCTCTTGGTCGATGCTGGATATACTGAATAAAGAGAGTTGTGGGCTTCACTCCTAATCAACTCCCTAAGACAATCAATATTCAGAATACACAATCGATCTTAGTACTAAATTACACCATCTCCTCCTTAGGAGAAACCATGTATCTTCTTTTCAGCAACCAACTTCTTCAACACAACCAATGATAGGTCTAAGTCATGCTTTAACTTGACATCAATAACTACAGAAGATTTAGAAACATTCTGAACATGAATGAAACCATCATTAGACTCACTCAACCCAATTCCCTAATCTTGCCAAAGGGTGCACATCTTTCACCAACTCTCTTTTGACCTCATCTATAAGCTCGACTACAGCATCTTCCTCGCTTGGATTGCATTACGGGCCCAAAGTAACTCTCCCTATTCGGTAAGGAGGAATGGAGATAGGAAATCTTGAGACAGTTTCCATGGAACGACATGAATCATGCAAAAGTGAAACATTTCCTAAAACGCCTTGTAGCCTTCTACCCATAGATGTGGCACGCTTCACACCCATGAGTAAGACTCTACTTGATGTAGCATCTTGAATTTCGAGGACTATTTATAAACCTAGTGCTCTGATACCATCTCTTTCATGACCTAATCCTAGGATCTAAGAGTTATGGTGAATAGGAACTCGGGAGTCTCCAAACAAGACTCATATCATCCATTTACACATCATTGATTCAGACTCACATAATTAACCAGCAAGCACATAATTCTAAGAAAATGGGGCTTCAAAATTAAGCTATAGGGATATAGGAATAAGGATTTGCATGGATTCACATGGCATATAGCACATAAGCACTAAGTGGTGGGTAAGTATGACTCACGCTATGGGGATAGAATGAGACTTAGGACTTTTCACATTTCCACATCTTATCATGAAAAGATCATCATATTATCACCATTCAATATATAGCCGTAATCATAATCTCCATAAGCAAATAGCATAACACATAACAAGCCCAGACATAGAGTTTATATGATGTCCAACAATGCCTCTAAGTATGGAATCGAACGGGGGCCAAGACATGTCCCAAGCTCGCCCTCAAAGTAAAGACATGTGAAAAATAGCATAATATGTAGATAGAAGGAGGCTTGTCCTTGGATGATAGGACTCACCATAAGCAACTCTCCCAATCTAAGCAAATCGTCAAGAGATGGATGAAGATGGTCTGTAGTCCATACCTGGTTAGATCATGTAGGTAAAGAGTATGCATTAGTAGGTTTGAATGTGCTAAGTATGTGGGCATGCTATGAATATGAACTCATTAGACATGCATTCAATGGTAGATGACAAGGGCACATATATAGAAAGAAGTGTCACGAACAAAGCCTAGGTCTTAGACATGACACAATGAATGGGAACCCAAAGGGACCCAAACAAGCCTCTTAGCATATCAATCATAAGACCTTGGTCGTGAAAGCAAATTAAAAAACAACAAGAGAAAATATAAAAGGAAAGCGTGACTAAGGGAAGTCTTTGTTAATCATAATAATATAAAGAGTCAAGCTTATAGTATCTATACATCATAATATTCCAACAACACCTCTAAACATAGAATAGAGCATGGGCTAAGACACTCTCCGGGCTCACCCTCATAAAGTCAAATGTTCAACATCAAAAAGTCTTAGAAATAGCAAGAGAAAGTAGATAGTGTCCCCAAACTTGAGGAATCACCAAGCTTATCTTCAAATAATTTCACTAGTCGCATGGAGGATGATCAAGAGGAGCTTCGGTCCCTACATATTGATATCATGTAGGCATAAAGTATGCGTCAGTAAGTTTAAATGTACTTAGTATGTAGGATGTAATGCAACAAGACATAAGCCAATATAGTTAAAATGCATTGTAATAGGCAATAGATAAGCATAATCTCAATATGGCATGCATGATCAATGCTTGGATTAAAATATGCTTGTAAATCATTCAACTTGCATAGAACATAGTACATATGTGGGAAGAGACTTCAATCGACAAAGAATAAGACCAAGTGAGCCACAATTTGGAATCCCGATGATTGCGCCTCATTGGTAAAGAGGTGGTCTACTTACCAAGGTAAACCATAATTCACCTTACGGGAGCCCCTCCCATTTCGGAGAAGCAACCCCCCTTTACGGGAACCAATCCCATTTTGGGGTGAATTTCATGATAAAGTGCACTAAATGGATCCACTAGTATAGCAAGGTATCACATAATCATATGTTGGCACACAGTTTGAGGAAAGGAGTATGGACCCTTGAAGATAGTCCACGCCGACATTTAGTCCATCGATGCTAAGTCTAATCCCATGGAATACTTGAAATAATCATATCTTTAGTAACTTGTAATGAACATAGAATCATAACATGAGTAGCTCTTAAACATACTTGACCTCTAACGGTGAGCCTAACTTGATTTATTAGAATATATCATAATTATACATGAACCCTTGCTTTAACATGAATGGCTCACAAAGGTAAAATCTTGAAAATAGGGCTTAACTTCATACTTGCATAATCATAGATAATTTCATGAATTCATAAAATACTTGATAGCCCATATTCATCATGAAGTCACTTGACTTGTAAAACATGTAATTAACTTGAGAATTCTTGAATGTCATCCAACACTTGGTGGGCACATATGAGAACATGTTTAATCATGCTAAATGCAAGAGTATAGATCATGAAATAGTGAAATCAATGCATCTTAAAGTCATGTAAATCAGCCAACCAATATCATGGTAAAACCCCATCATGGGTAACTTGTAAATCATATCAAAACTTCACAATAGTTCATAGATTTCTTAGCTTGAATCATGTATAGTCTCAACAAACAAAGATCAATCTATAGTATAAGCTTAAAATAGATATTCATGCATAATCAACCATATTTGATAAAACCCCAAGACAAATCATGCTCATATTTCATAATAATAGATATCCATAGGTAATACTTCTTGAAATCATGCAATTTTCAAAAAATAGGAAGATTGGGCTCCATGGGTGAAAGGACCCAATGGATGAAACCCACATTCCTAAATTTGGGGAATTCCTTGATGTAGACTTGAAGGAGATTTGAAGCTTGAATGGAGTCCTTGAGATATGGAATTAAGCTTGAGACACTTGAATTTGAATGAAATATTTGTTTAAATCTTGGAGAGGTTTTTGAGAGGGTCTTGAGTGATATAGAGTTGAAAAATGGCTATGTATAGGTGTCTTCATGTATAAGTGGCATGGGGCTATGAACCCAACGGATTTAGGCTGAAATGAATAACCAAGGAAAATAATACACTGATCCGCGCTAGGTACGCAATGCAGACCCATCGCGCAGGCAACTCCAACACTGATCCGCGCCCCTGGAACGTCACGGCCAGGGCACAGATAGCTACTAGAAATCAAATTTTTGCGAAAATTATTTTTCACTACGGGTCCTCTAAAATCGGGGTTATACCCTCAATTTATCCACCTAATCAAGAATATGAAGTCAGATTTTTGATATCGCACACGAAGTTTAAGGTATATGGAAATTACAATTATGGGCATTTCTGAGGCACATATTTGGGGCATTTCAATATCTCCCCCTTGGGAACATTCATCCCCAAATGTCAAAGAAACATACATAAGAGAAGTAATCATGAAAATTTCAGCTCAACATGAACGCAACAACACATTTAAACATTATTTTCAAAAATCTCAACATGAATTTCAAAAACTACCATAAACTTGTCAACATAAATATGAATGCATGCAAAATGACATAAGGACTGACACTTTAGACTTGAAACCATATAGGGGACTTAAATTATTACTTTTGGATTGAGTAGAATGGAAGATATATGGATATCGATTTCTCATATCCGCCTTGGCTTCCCATGCGGCACTCTCAACTTGCTGACTCCTTCAAAGGACCTTGATAGAAGCTACATCTTTGTCTCTCAACCTCTTCACTTGTCTATCCAAAATCTCTACAAGGACCTCCTCATAAGTCAAATTATCTTCTACAACACCCAGAACATCCAAGGGCACTATCATACTTGGGTCACCCACACACTTTCTCAACATGGACACATGGAAGACTGGATGTACCTTGTCCATCTCCATGGGCAACTCCAACTCATAAGCAATATTACCAATCCTCCTCAAAACTCTTTAAGGACCCACAAACCTTGGGCTCAATTTCACCTTCTTGCCTAACCAGACCACACCCTTTATGGGCGAGACCTTGAAATAGACCCAATCACCAACCTCAAACTCAAGATCTCTTTTCCTCATATCGGAGTAGGACTTTTGTCTACTTTGGGTTGTTCTCAGTCTCTCCTTTATAAAACTCACCTTTTCCAAGGCTTCAATGGACGATTCTGGACCTAGAAAAGCCATTCCCTCCACTTCAAACCACCCAACCGGGGACCCACAATGCCTACCATAGAAAGCTTCAAAAGGAGTCATACCAATGCTTGAGTGGTAGCTATTATTGTAAGCAAATTCAATGAGTTGAAGATGTTCATACCAACTACCCTTAAACTCCAAAACACAATCTCTAAGCATATCCTCAAAGGTTTGGATAGTCCTCTCGGCTTGACCATCCGTTTGAGGGTGAAAAGTCCTGCTAAGCTTAACCTTGGTACCAAGACCTCTTTGGAAAAACCTCCAAAAGTGAGAAGTGAATTAAGAAACATGATCCGAAATGATAGATAAGGGCATCCCATGCAATCTAACCAACTCATGAATGTACACCATAAGTAGTTTTGACCAGTAAGAAGTGAGCCAAATTAGTCATTCTATCCACAACAACCCAAATAGAGTCAAAATGTTTCCTACTCTTAGGTAATCCAATCTAGCCAACTGATGGACCTCTCTAGCCACCTCTTTGCCACCATCATCAACATGAGCTAGACTACCCATAGACACCCTACTTAGAGCATCGACCACAACATTAGCTTTGCCGGGATGATAATGCACACTCATATCATAATATTTAAGGAGATCTAACCACCTTCTTTGTCTCAAGTTAAGATCTTTTTGGGTGAACCTATATTGTAGACTCTTCTGGTCGGTAAACACGTCAACATGAACCTCATATAAGTAGTGACGCCAAATTTTCAAAGCAAATACCACGATCCCCAATTCAAGTGGGATAATTCTTTTCATGCAACTTAAGTGTTCTAGAGGCATATGCTATCACCTTATAACTTTGCATCAAAACATACCCTAAACCAATTCTTGAGGCATCACAATATATACCAAATCCTTCCAAACCTTCTGGTAGAGCCAAGATATGAGCGGGGACAAGCTTATCTTTCAAAGTTTGGAAACTCTTTTCACACTCATCAGTCCACACAAATTTAACCTTATTTTGTGTCAATTTAGTCATATGAGAAGCAATATAAGAGAAACCATTCAAAAACCTCTAGTAATAACCCGCCAAACCCAAGAAGCTTCTAATGTTCGATGGAGTCAAAGGTTTAGGCCAATTTCTAATTACCTCCTTTTCTTAGGATCCACTTTAACGCAACCACTCGACACCACATGCCCTAGAAAAGCAACCACTTTCAACCAGAACTCACATTTCTCATATTTTGCATACAACCTCTCCTTCCTCAAGATTTGTAACACTACTCTCAAGTGATCCACATTCTCCTCCTCACTATGGCAGTAAATCAAGATAACATCAATAAAAACTACCAAAAACAAGTTGAGGTAGGGTCGAAAGACCCTATTCATAAGATCCATAAATATAATCGGTGCATTAGTCAATCTAAAAGACATAACCATAAACTCAAAGTTCCTATACCTAGTTCGAAAAGTCGCCTTAGGAGTGTAACACTCCCTTACTTTCACTTGGTGATACCTAGACCAAAGATCAATCTTAGAAAAGTGACTAGCCCCTTGAAGTTGATCGAAAAGGTCATTAATCCTTGGTATAGGGTACTTGTTCATTATGGTGACTCTATTACATTGCTGGTAATCAATGCTTATTCTAAGAAAACCATCCTTCTTGTTTTCAAATAACAGCGGTGCACCCCAAGGTGACTTACTAGGCCTAATAAAACCCTTTTTGAACAAATCCCTTGATCGCTCCTTTAACTCCTTCAACTCCACCGGGGCTATACAGTAAGGGGGAATAGAAATGGGTTGATTATTGGGAAGGAGGTCTATACTAAAATCTATTTTCCTTTCAGGAGGAACACTGGGAAACTCATCAGGAAAGACATCAAGAATCTCATTAACCATCGGAACCGACTCATTAGGAAGGACTTTGGACTCCACATCCCTTACCCTCACAACATGATAAAGACGTCTTTTAGAAATCAAATTTTGAGACTTAAGACAAGAAACGAATCCACCTTTTACCACACATCACAACTTTTCCACTTAAGGACGGGCTCATTGGGGAATTTGATTTTGACCCTATAGGTTCTAGAATCAATAGAAGCATAATATGTATGCAACCAATCCATCCCAAGAATGACATCAAAATCCACCATATCTAATTCAACAAAATCACAAGGCAAGAGTTTATGCAAAATGAACACGGAACAATTTCTATTGACTTTTTTTAGCAACAATGGACTCACCAATGGGGGTAGACACTTCATAAGGTTCACACAAAAATTTGGGACAAATGTGAATCTTTTTGGCAACAAAAGGAGTAATAAAAGAAAGAGTGGCACCCGGGTCTATCAATACATACACATCAAAATCAAAAACCTTTAACATACGGTAATAACATTAGGCACCTCGTCAACTCCTTATCTTCCTTGAAGAGCATAGAATCTGTTTTGCCTTAGAGCACTTCCTTGATGACCTCCCTTTCCTCTTTGGCCTGCATTAGAACCTTGGCCTTGAGGACGACAATATCTACCTTTGGTTTGAGCATGAGGACAATCAATAATCTTGTGGCCAACTTCACCACAGCCAAGGCAGGAATTTGAATTTCTCAAACAAGGACCACTATGATTCTTTTCACTCCTTGGACATCTAGGGTTTACAATTCCTTCATTACTACCTTGGAACCTTTGATTAGACACCCTATCATTGGAAAACCTCTTATTGGAAGCATTGGATTACCCTTGGTTTTAGAACTTATAGCCTCAAGGAAACCAACCACCTATAGAACCTTGGAACCCACCTTCAAATCAAGACCTTGTGGACTCATCATTTCTTCTCTTTCTATGCTTTCCCCCCTCTAGTTGTTCAGCATATGTCAAGAGGTCGAAAAAGTCCATATCACCAATTAGTATGGCAGTACCATACTCCTCATTAACCAAGTTGAATACACCCATTACAAATTTGTTCATCCTTGACCTTGATGCCCTAACCAATTGTGGGGCATACTTGGAGAGTTGGTTGAACTTGAGGTCATACTCCCTCTCACTCATATACCCTTGGTTTAGATTCATAAATTCCATCATCTTCACTTCCCCTAGCTTAATAGGAAAGAACTGGTTGAGAAATGCCGCTTTGAACTCCTCCTAAGGGATAACATCACCATTCTCCTTCTCTATCTTCCATTGAATGAACCATAGTTGAGCCACCCATTTGAGTTGGTAGGCCAATAAATCTTATTTTTCCTCCAAATTAACCCCCATAATGGATAACACCTTATACATCTTATCAATGAATTCTTGGGGATCCTCATCCACCTTGGACCAGTAGAACTCTGGTGGATTCATTCTAGTAAAATCCCTCACCCTTGAGGCCAGAGTAGGAGCATGTGGAGCTTGGGCCCCTTATTTGATTTGGTTGGTAATAGTATGAGCCAACATTGCAATAGCATCCCAAAATTCTTCTTGGCCTACCCCTCGATCTTGAGGAGGTTAAGGAGCGGGAGGAGCCGGTTGCTCCTCCGGTGTACAGGATCTTCTTCCTCTTGGAGTCAGCATGATTTAGAATAGCAAAGAACATTCGTTAGGGGAAAAGCCTTGCCTTAATTTCTATTGCACGACATAGATCGTGAAGAAGGGAAACATTTCTCAAAACATCTCATAGTCTCTTACTCATAGTTGTAGTGAACTTTACAACTATGAACAAGAATCTAATTAATGTGGTGTGTTGGATTCTGACGATCATTAACAACTTAGTGCTCTGATACCAAGTTCACAACCCAAGCCTAGGGTTCAGATGTGACACAACGAATGGGAACCCATTTCATTAATAATATTTTTGTAATTATGCTACTTTTAAGGGATTTTTGTGACTTCCTATGCTTTCCTAAGATATTCAAATGACCTATACTCTTCTTCTATCATTCAAATTCATTCTCATACCTAAAATTATATTTAAGCTCACTCTTAAGAACTCCTCTCAAGAACTTTAGAGAAGGCTTAGCTTGGGAATAAAGGGAAGAGTCTTCTTCTTCATCAAATTTCTTCCTATTTATTTTTGGTTAGCTAAGGTATGTGGGATTATTAATGGTCCCTTTCAACCATGAAGACCCAAACACTTTTCACTTGATTTTCATGAAATTAAGCTTACAATAGTTATGAGTTTTTAAGATTATTGTTTATTTGATTAAATTGAGATATGATCTATGTTTAATTATGGATTTTAAAGTGATGTAAGCCCTAATATGAATTTCATTGAAGTTATGAAGATTGGAATTTGCATGTCCCCTTTAAAAATTGATTTACACATGGGTAATATATCTTGTGATTTAATTGTGGTTTTATGTATATTTTACTTGAATTTCACAATGTATTGTTGATTTAAGATTGAATCTGCATTGCCCATTCTCTTCTAATCTCATTCATGACATATGCATGCATGACTATGATTTTTATAAAGTTTATGATATGGGCTAAGTCCCAAATATGATGATGATTATGTTTTCCAATGAAAGTATGTGTATGACAAGAATGTGATCACATAATGTTTATGATTATGATTCTTTTATTAGTAATGGGTGTTTACACCACAATGTTTATGGAGCACCAATTGCGGTTGGATGCAGGGTCGGCTATCCCCGAGGGTCCATACTCCTTTCTCATGAAGATGATCAAAGGAGCTATTCCTATGTATGAAAGTATGACATGAAGCATATTTTGTCTATTTAGCCTAAGTATGCATGATAATGAAATGTGATTTGGCTTTTAAGCCTAAGTATGCATTGTTGTGTTTTGAGAAGACTTATGCCTCTTTCACAAGCATGTATATTTACATGTATTATTGTGGGATGATGACCTAGCATCGATGATATTAGAGGTAGCATGTGAAAGTGCAAGAGGAGGGAGGGGTGAATTGAATTTTCTTCCTTTTTCACTTAAACCTGTATTTAGTTAGTCAACTAAGTTAACAGATAGTCGACTAAAGCTATTGAATAAATATGCAGAAATTTAAATAGCATAAATAGAAAAATCAACACCGGATGTTTTTATAATAGTTTAGATTCAATGTGAATCCTAAGTCCAGTCCCCTTGGGTTACAAAGGATATCTCTTGACGCCTTTAAGAAATTGTAGTAACAAGAGTTTCAACTTAAGCCACACTCAAATTTTTTATTTTTTGTTTTTTTTATATAGTCCTCTCTTTCAATTTTCCTACTTTGCTCTTTCAGTTTTTTTCACAGTAAAACACATGCGTTACAATAACTTTTTTAAGATGAAGAGTATTGAAGAATAGCGTGAATGTAGTAGGCTTGTATGACTTGAGATATCTTGGATGCCTCCTTTTATGTAGAAGAGATGACACCCTAAGGGAATTGACCTTTGGATTGAGGAGTGATGAATCCTCTTTCTAAGAATAAGAGCAAGGCTTTTTAAGTTAGGTATAGTGATTGATTCACCATATCTTCTTCCTTGTTGACATTTGTTTTTGATCCAAATCTTCTTTTGATATGATTGTTTCTCATCTTGGATCTTTTCTTGGTAATGATCGTCTATCCGTTCTCTGAATGATTTTCTAGGTCTCCGTGAAATAATCTTTTTCCTTTTGTGTCGGAAATCATTCTCCTGGAGATGCTCATTTCCTTTTGTAACTGGGATCTTCCCTTTATTCTTGGAGAGAGTGATTGATAGTCAATGTTCCAATTTGACAGGTCTTGATTGACTTTATTTCTTGTAGATATTTATTTTCTTTTTGATGCATTATCGGTGAGTAATCATCAGTCAAAACAATATTAGCACTGACGATCTTCCCCTTTTTGATGATGACAACAATAGTATAAATGTAGTCAACTTCCCTGACTGTATAGTCGACTGTCTTCTAGAGTTTCTCACCCTAACTGGTTGCATAGTGCCCCTCTTTAAATCTTGCATATGGGACAATACTAGTCGACTAGTGTCCTAATCACTATACTCAATTCTCTCCTTTTAACATCACCAAAAAAGAAATAATATAGCAGAAAAGAGAACAAAAACACAATAACAACCATATAGATAACATAGCAACAAAATTTTCAGTGTCAAGAGATTAACACAAGTTTGTTACATTCATCAAAAGAAAGCAAAAGCAGTTGAAAAGTTAAGGTAGTAATCCACGAGGTTGAAGGAAGTAGGTCAGGGTATTGACAGTCGTAGTCTTCAGATTCTAAAACAGGTTAGTCAAAGAAGCGGACAAGGCATCTGAGTTGGACTGGATTGTCTCAACAACTTTAACGACTTCTTTGATAGTTTGATCAAGTTTTAAGTGAATTTTTGCAACATCAACTCCTGTTTCTTTACCAGTAGCCTGAATCTTCTTAATAAAATCAACAACAGTGTCGATCTTGCAGTGGTTGGAGAGAAGGACATCCTGAAGGCTTCAACTCTTGAATCCATACCAGAGACCTTTGAGAGCAATTCTTCAAAAATCATTGAATCAAAAGAAGAGGAGGGCATAGGGATAGATGGAGAGGGATCAGGAGAGTCATGAGGAGTAGCAGTAGAGACATCAGATTTATGGATCCATAAGTCATTACAAAGAACATATCCTATATTCCAAAAAGCCCTTGAGTTATAGCATTGCTTCATAGAGATAGAAGATTCATTTGGCTGCTTCACAAAGTTGAGAAAAGTTGAGAGGAAATGTAGAGAGCAAATCTGAGTTTTGTGAGGTCAAGTTGAGAAATGAACTTTGGGAGCTGTTTTGACCCTTTTTTATAGTGTAATTTGGCTGACCTAACTAAGGCATTGTCAGCCTTATTTCACTAAGGAGGTGATGCAACTCCTTTCCCCTTTCATTTGGGCCTTTTGGATCACCAACTTGATGGACTTGGGCTGCCTATTTTTCAACTTTCACTTACTTAGTTTTGGGCCCAATTTGCTAAGTGTATTGTGATGTATTTGGGCCCTTTTTATTATAATTCTTGAGTTAAAAATGTAGCCTATTTATGATACTACAATATAGGCCAAAATTACACCCTTAACACAGACTTTATTCGTAATCGAACTTGGACAATTTCGACGTTGAGCCTTGTCTCCGTTTAGTTAGTGATTTAACCTAAGCAAGTAGGTGACTCACCTGCTAGCTTTTAAGTCCTACAAGCACCTCAATTCTCTTACTTCATTTTAAGGCCGTAATCTCTTCAATTTAACACAAAACATGTATTTACTAGACCATCTTAAGCGTTAGATGCACATATAGCCCATTAACGCGAGATTCAAGCATTTTTTGAAAATTAGCGTCAATTTGTCCAAACCATGTCATGTTTCATTTGCATTGTGCCAATATTGTAAGGTGTGGGGTGTTACAGGATTAGACTTGAGTGTAAACATTTACTACGAGTAATGTTCATGACCGTCCATTCATGTAATGAACCTTTGGGTCATTTCTATATTTCTGTAGTTATTTTGTTGATTTAAGTATTTGTATAGCAACCTCGGGCTATTGGTGATTTATTTGTACTGTTGGAATGGTCCTTGGTTGAGTTGGTTGTGATTTGTTTGTTTTTTTTGAGTTAATGGGAAGTTATAATTGTTAAAATAAGTTTCTGTTAAAGTCCTAATGAATGGCCTCATAATGGGATTTTGACGGTTCCATATAATACTCAGTAAAATTACCAAAATACCACTAAAAGAGAGATGTGCACATAACGCGTCTTCCGAAACTCTAATGGTGAATCCAAGGCTGAAAATGCAATCAACATGAAAAATTGTGTGGTGAAATGGTCTTAGGTTGATTTTTAGAGGAAGCAGATCAAACGATAATTTTTCGATGCGAAAATAATTTTCAGTGAAAGTACGCGATAGGTGTGCGATGCTACCTACCACAGAGTTACAGTTAGACTTATTCCCAATGTTTTCTACGGGATGAGAAAACTCGATTGAAGAATTTTCAGCAAAAAACCCCAAAAAATAGCCATGTCTGCTTCACGGACCCAGTTACCCGAGGCGAATGTTTTTCAATTTTTTTGTGAGCTAGGGGCATTCCAGATCTTTCCCAATCCCTTCTATACTTAAAACACAATCATAAAGGGTCATTTTGAGCATAAATAGAGTTTTAATCTCCATTCTTAAGTCCTTTTCTAAGTTCTAACAAAGAGTAGGGCTAAAGAGAAGAGAAGAAGAATGAGAATGCGAGAGGATTGATAAAAGTTCCTACGAGATTAAGTAACAAAGCTTCACACCAGGTATGTAAAGCTAAACTAAAGAATTAAATTGTTCTTTCATGTGCCCTCATTAATGGTAATAGAGGAGTTGAGAATCCAATGAGTCTACATATCTGTTTTTTGAGTATTTTCTTGTAAATTATTTATACTAAATATATTTTCATATTTTGATGATTATCATAAACTTGATTTCCCAAATTAAATACTTTTATAGGTCATTGTATAGCTCTATGTGTTATTTTGTGAAAGCATGCATGGATGAACCTAGGGATGAAGTCTAGAGCCTTGACTTGAGTATGTTGATTATGATTGTGATGTGAGTATGACGAATAAGTATATAGAGCTTGATGATCCCATGAGTATTCAGAACTGAATTCTAAAGTTTTGTTTAAATGACTTCTTCTTAATGATTGATTTGAGTCCTTGAGTTATTATATGAAAACTAAGTTGATAAGTTGATTGAGCTGCTAGGCCGAAAGGCCCAATTGAATTGAGTTAATGAGATGATGAAAGTCTCTATGAGACTAATTGCGATGATGAGAGCCACCACGAGGCTAATCGAGATGATAGATTGAGATGAGGAGTCTTATGAGCATTGAGTCTTTGGAGGAGTATTGAGCACCGAAATTAGTAAGAGTAAATCCAACTCGCACTCATTAACTATGTCACTAAGCGTAGGTGAGGATATAAACATTTCATTGAGGTTCCCCCTTTAGTTAAAGTCCCTATAAGCAACAGAGCACTTGTTGAGGCTAGATCCCTAGTTGATCTAATTCGTTCTTTACCTGGAAAGTATGGAATGGATGTGGCAACATCAGCAAGATTGTTGTGCAATCACTGGCTTGTAAGTTATTGTTGTCGGATAAGAGAAACTCTCAGATAGGTTCCATACCAATAGTACTTTGAATTGAGTCAAGTTGAGTTAAGTTGAGTTGAGTTGAGATGAGTTGATTGATGAGGTTTGACTGGTGTTGATGGGTTATTTGTCTACTCTTTATTCTTGTGTTAGATAGACATTTGATATTCCGATTGGGTATCTTCTAAGTTGTAGTTGTTTCTATATTATTCTACCTGCATCTATTTCGTTCAACCATTTTACATGCTCGTACATTCCACGTACTGACGCCCATTTGGATTGCATTATTTTATGATGCAACAGTGAGTAGTAGATATTGTCAATAGGTGCATTATTGAGAGTCTATCGCAGTCAGCAAAATTGGTGAGCCTCCTTTACTTCAAAGGATCATTATTTTATTTTCATCTTGCTTTCTAGAGTTAGACTTTGATTCTACTCAACATAGGCTTTTAGTGATGGATGTGGAGATCAAGAGAGAAAAGAAGAAGAAGGTTATGTATGCCCAACCTAGGATTAGATGGGGAGGCCTTACTCCTGTCCTTTCTCGCGAGATGGAAGAAAATTTGAGAAACTTAGATGTGTGGCATAGTGAGGGTAATGTGAACAGTATGTGGGACACGACTGCTGGTTACATAAGAAAGATAGCTACCGAGGTACTAGGGATTTCAAGTGGGACCTTTGGTGTATGTCAGGGCGATTGGTGGTGGAATGATGAAGTTTAGGGTAAAGTGAAAGATAAGAAGGTCGCTTACACAGAGTGGTTAGAGTGTAGGGACGAAGATGAAAAGCAAAAGATTAAGGTAATCTATAAGACGGCCAAGTCAGAAGCAAAGATGGCGATGAGGAATGCTAAGTCACCGGTGTTTGAGCGCCTTTATGAGGAGAATAAATGGAAAAGGCGAGGACAAGAGATTGTATAGGTTCACTAAAATTAAGAGAAAGAAAAGCTCGCGACTTGGACCAAGTGAAGTTAATCAAGGATGAGGAGGGCAAGGTGTTGGTGGATGACACTTCCATTAAATTAAGGTGACAATCTTACTTTCATAAACTCTTAAATGAAAAAGGAGATAGAGAAATTGGGCTGGGTAAGTTTGCACACTCCAAAAACCATCATGATTTTAGGGATTGCAGGTGGTTCAGAGTTGAGGAGGTAAGACGGGCTATTAGTAGGATGAAGAGGGGGAGGGCGATAGGGCCCGATGAGATTCC
>JAABOM020004939.1:0-20313 GCA_011800125.2 Solanum clarkiae | reverse complement strand
AATTTTATATGATTGACTATAATAAGAATGATGGATAGAGTTATTAGAAGATAATACATTAATATTTTTTTCTTTTTTATTAAACTTTTGTTATTATGAAATAACCAAAATTATAAAAGAAGAAAGATTCTTATCAGAATGATGAAATGATCAATAAAACGCCACTTTTTATACTTATAACATGATTTGGTCTAATATATTTGCACTCATATTAATTAAAATATATTTTTACACTAACTAATATGTTTTAACGGCAGGATGTTATGTTTTTAATGATCAAACTTATCCCCTCATTAATATTGAATTAAAATTTGTCTTTAACAATCGAAAATAATTGGTCACTATAAGTGTATTTATAACGACCGAAAAGAATTTGGTCACTATTAGTATATTTATAACGACCGAAAAAAACATTGGTCGCTATAAGTATAGTTATAACGATTGAAAAAAAATTTGGTAGCTATAAGTATATTTATTACGAACGAAAAAAATTTGGTCACTATAAGTGTATTTATAACGACCGGATTCACTTCCCTTCGTTAAGAAATGGTCGTTAAAAGTCTTTTTTCTTGTAGTGTGAGGACTCACCATAAGCTAACTTGAAAAATCCATCTAGCCATGAGGAGAATCAATAGGAGCTCCGATTCCTACATGGTGATATAATGTAGGCATAGAGTATGTGTTAGTATGTTTGAATGTACTAAGTATGTAGGATGCAATGCAAAAAGAGATAGGCATCATACGCAAAATGCATAATCATAAGCAATGAATAGCATACTAACAATATGACATGTATGAGTGTTACTTAAAGTAAAACCATGCTTATATAGAACATAATACGAGTGTAAGGAGTGACCATTATAGTGCAATCCAAGGCCTGCCACCTCCTTGGAGAGGCGTATGAGGTACAAACCCCTTCATGAGGTTGATAGAGTACGAATCCCCCAACAAGGTTGACGGGTATAAACCCCCAACAAGGTTATGGATAAAACCCCCCAACAAGATTGCATGAGCCTACCACCTCCCGAGCGAGGAGATCAAGGTACAAACCCCTCAATAAGGTTACCTGGGCCTACAACCTCCGAGATGAGGCTTGGTCATCCCCAACACTATTGAGATAATATTATATATATATACACTCCTTTCATCATCTTGTACCTACATTCCTTTCATCATCATATACATACATTCCTTTCATCATCATATTCATACATTCACTTCATCATCATAAAGTCATTCATCTTATAAGACATGCATTGGACCTTAAATTCCTCAAGAAATCATAACTGGACATTTTATCAAACACTTGGCGAGTATGTAGTGCTAGTGTAAAATCATGCAATTCAAGAGTGTTATCAGGCTAAAAAATCCAATGTAAAACCATCAATTGACACTTGGTAACACCCTCAAGCATTATACATCAAAACCCTTCATCAAATCTCACCATAGATCTTGGATTTATATCCCAAAACATAGTAAAACAGTCACAACTTCATAAACCCTAACATAGTGTGCAGTGAATTTCATAATAAATAAGACCTATGATTAAATCAACTTTAAATCATGCAATTTAGAGTAAAAGGGAGCTTGGGTATCATGGATTAAAGGAACCCATGAAAAAACCCGTATACCTTGGCTTTGGAGAATAGCTTGACGAAAATTGGAGATGGAGACTTGAAGCTTGGTTGAATTTCTTAAGATCCGAAGAGGTTTTTGGAACTTGAATTTTGAGAGAAATATAAGCCTAAGTGTTTGAGTGAGTATTGGGGAATGTCTTGTATGATATGAAGGACAAATATAGCTAAGTATAGGTACTTTCACATGTGGGAAGGATTAGGCCTAAGATGCAAAAGCCTTGGACCGGACTAAAAAAAACTGAGAGAAACTATCATCTTGACGACTCTTCTGAAGGGCCTAGATGAACACTACATCCTTATCAATCAACGTTTACTCATATACACCCATCTTCTCCACCGAACCTCCTCATAAGTAAACCCATCCTCTATAACGTCCATCACCTCAAGATACTTATAACACTCGAATCAGCAACACACCTCCTCAATATTAGAAACATGAAGAACGAGACTAACCATATCCTTATCCCAAGGAACTTCCCATTTGAATGCAACCTCACTAATCTTCCTCGACCCCCTATGAAGACTCTCAACCATGAACTCAATTCCCTCTTTACTAGGGCAAACCACACTTCTTATGAGTGAAACCTTCAAACAACCCCAATCACCAACTTTAAATTCAAGATCCTTTCTCCTCTCATCGAAATTAGACTTTTGACGACTTTGGGCTGTCTTCAACCCTTCTCTAATCATCCTAACCTTCTCAAAAGCCTCCATAACCAGATCTGGTCCTAATGTAGCTACCTCTCCAACTTCAAACCAGCAAATTGGTGATCTACAACGTCTATCATAAAGATCCTCAAAAGGAGCCATACTGATGCTAGAATGATATCTATTGTTATAGACAAACTTAGTCAACGAAAGATGATCATCCCAACCATAAAGTCCATATTAATCTCTTCCCACCTCGAAGTAGGAACCTCTATGTCTTAGGTTAGGCCATCGGCCTTTGATGTTCGGCTTTGACTTGTTGGCAACTATGGCAACATGACACAGATTTTGCAATGTCTTTCTTCATGCCTCCCCACTAATACACATCCCTCAAGTCTCTATACATTTGGTAGAACCGGGGTGAGTAGAATAAGAAGAATTATGGGCCTCATCGAGGATCCTTTCTCTCAAGCCATCTACACAAGGCATGCAAAACCTATCTTGGTACCTAAGGGCACCATCTCCCCCTTGGGAGAGATTCTCCACCTTGCCCTCTTTCACCAAGGCCTTCAATTCTAACAAGGAGGGATCAAGATCTTGCTTTGCTCTTACCTCATCAACCAATGAAGATTTAGAACCATTAACATCAATAATACCACCATTGTCCACCTCTTCTAACCTAACCCGTAATCTAGCCAACCGATGCACCTCCCTAGACACCTTTTTATTGCCACCATCAACATATGCTAGGTTACCCATAGGAACCCTATTTAGAGCACCAACTACAACCTTAGCCTTATTGGGGAAAACAATGCACACTTATTTCATAGTCCTCAAGGAGTTCTAACCACCTTCTTGTTATCCTCGAATCATACCTATCATATTTAGCAAACAACACCTCATCCCCCAAGGATTGCAATACTACGCCAAATGGTTCACAAGGTCTACATAATTCAATGCTCCACCATTAGAGGTCACCACAAACATGCCAAGGTAGGGTTTTAAGACCCTATTCTTGAAACCCATAAACATAGCCGATACATAAGTCAACCAAATAACTCCACCACTACTCAAATGCTCATTCCTAGTCCAAAAAGACACTTAGGGATATCATCTACCCTCATCCTCACTTGGAGACAAATCCCGGACCAAAATCAATCTTAGAGAAGCATCATGCCCATCATACTTGACCAAATAGATTGTCCATCCTTAACCATCATATTATAACCTTTTGGGCCTACACTTATTGGAAGCATGATATGTAAGTAGCCAAACCACCCCAAGACTCCAACCCAAGCCAATTATTCTGTCAGGTTCCAAGCCTAGGGCCTAGACGTGACACAGCGTATGGGAAACCCGAAGGGACCCCAACCAAGCCTCTTAATATATCATTACACATCCTTGGTCGCAAAAATACTAAAATATCAGTAAATCATTAGAACAAGGGTAAAAGGGATAAGGGAACTTCCATATTATAAACAACAAGAGTCAATAGAGTCACAACTCATAGCATAGATACATAACATGTCCAATAACACCTCTACTACAGATAAGATCGGGGGCCAAGCCAAAGCAACCGGACTCACCTTTATAGTCAATACATAAGTCAAAGAGAGAAACTCATAATACATAACAAGATATCATAAGTAACATCCGCGAAATGGAGGACTCACCAACAAGCTTGAGCGAAGTCGTACTAGCCACGTGGAGGAGGATGGTCAAGTGGGGCTCTGGTTCCTACATGGTGACATCATGTAGGCATAAAGTATGCATTAGTACAATTGAATGTACTAAATATGTAGGATGCCATGCAACAATAGATAGGCATCATAATCAAAATTCTTAATTAGGCAATAGATGAGCATATGGTAATATGACATGAATGAAATATGCTTGAAGTAAATCATACTTTCATAGAACATAACATATATGTAGGGAGTGACCATTCTTTATGCAATTCAAGGCCTATTGCCCGCTCGGAGAGCTCATGAGGTATGAACTCCTTCATGAGGTTGTTGAGGCACAAACCCCCCAACGGGTTGATGGGTAAAAATCCTCAACATGGTTGATGGAATACAAACCCTCTAACAAGGTTGATGGGTACAAACCACCAACATGGTGGATGGATAGTCGCACCCTATCACCCCTGGTGACCGGAGTACAAACTCCCCGATAGGTTGATAAATACAAACCCTCAACAAGGTTGATAGATAATCGCACCCTACCACCCTTGGTGACCAGAGTACAAACCCCTCGATAGGTTATCAAGGTATGAATCCCTCAACACGATTACCCGACACACAACCCCCGGGGGTGCATGGTCATAATCCAACACTATATAGAAGAATATTATTTATACATTCATCCCTCTCATCATCATATAGTCACTATATACATACATACATTTCATCATCATTTCATCATCATTCCATCATCATTTTATCACCATATAGTCATCATATACATATATACATTTCATCATCATTCCATTATCATTTTATCATCATATAGTCACTCAACTCATAAGACAAACATTTGACCCTCAAATCCTCAAGAAACCATAACTGAACATTTATCAAACACCTAAAGGGAGTGTAGTACTAGTGTAAGATCATGCAATTCAAGGGTGAAATCATGCTAGAAAATTCAATGTAAAACCTTCAATAGATACTTGGTAGCACCCTCAAGAAATATACATCAAAATCCTTCATCAAATCTTTCAATAGGTCTTAGATTCATAACCCAAAACATGGTAAAACAGTCACAATTTCATAAACCCCAACATAGTGTGCAGTGATTTTCATTATAGATAAGACCCATGAGTAAATCAACTTTAAATCATGCAATTTTGAGGAAAAGGAAGCTTGGGCATCATTGGTGAAAGGAACCCATGAAAGAAACCCACATACCTTAGCTTTCGAGATGAACATAATGAAGATTGGAGATGGAGACTTCAAGCTTGAGTGCAATCCTTAAGATTTGGAAAGAGTTTTGATTCTTGAGTTTAGGAGCAAAATATTTGGCTAAGTGTTTGAATGAGTATTGGAGAATGTTTAGAATGATATGAGGGTGAAAAATGGCTAAGTATAGGCATTTTCACATTTGGGAACACTTAGGCTCAAGACTTAAAAGTCTTGGACCAAAGTCAGAACTTGGCCAAAATTAACACTAGTGCGGGCCCTTGGCGCGTCGCGCCAGGGGTGTGAAAAGCTCACTGGAAATCGTTACTTGAAAAAAATGAAATTTCTAATCATTTGCTCTTAATTCAGGGTTAGACTCATTTACCACTCAAAATGACCCCCTGAACAAGAATATAAAGTCTGATTTTCGATATTGTATATGGATTTTGAGATATATGAAAATTTTGATTCCGGGCACTTCCGAGGAACATTTTCGGACACTTATTGGGGTCGTTTCAATATCTCCCCCTTGGGAACATTCGTCCCCGAATGTTAAAGAAACATATATGAGACACACAAATATGACAATTTCACCCCACATAGAGATGCAACAATACTCTTAAACATCATTTCAAAAATCTCATCATAAGTGTAAAATCATCATGAACTTATCAATTTAAACGTGAACATATACAATGAGATTGGGCTGATCTTAAGACTTAAGATCATATAACGATCTAAGATCAATACCTTAGGCTTAAGCGGAGTGGAAAAGGTAAGGATATTTCTTTTACATGTCCTCCTTGGCCTCCCAAGTAGCACTTTCCACTTGTTGATTCCTCAAAGGACCTTAATGGAAGCCACCTCTTTGTCTCTCAACCTCTTCACTTGCCTATCCAAAATTTGAACTGGAACCTCTTCATATGTCAAATTGTCTTCAACAACACCCACAACATCTAGTGGCACAATGGTATTAGGATCTCCCACATATTTCCTCAACATGGATACATGAAAGATCGGATGAACCAAATCTATTTCACTAGACAATTCAATTCATAAGCTACCTTGCCAACCCTCCTTGTCACCCTATAAGCACCCACATATCTTGGGCTCAACTTGCCTTTCTTACAAAAATAAACCGCACCCTTCATGGGTGACATCTTCAAATAAAACCAATTACCAACTTGGAATTCAAGATCCCTTCTCCTCACATCGGCATAGGACTTTTGGCGACTTTGGGCCGTCTTCAACCTTTCTCTAATTATCCTAACCTTCTCAACTGTCTCCATAACCAGATCTGGTCCCAACAAAGCTACCTCATCAAACTCAAACTAACCAACCAGTGATCTACAACGCCTCCTATAGAGAGCCTCAAAAGGAGCCATACCGATGCTAGAATGATAGCTATTTGTTGTAGGCAAACTCAATCAATGGAAGGTGATCATCCCAACTAGCCTAGAGCTCCAATACACAAGCCCTGAGCATATCCTCAAGTGTTTGGATAGTTCTCTCAGCTTGGCTATCCGTTTGAGGGTGGAAGGCCGTAGAAATCTTAACTCTAGTACCAAGACCCCTTTGGAAGGACCTCCAAAAATGTGAGGTGAATTGAGCACCACAATCTGATATGATGGACAAAGGAATCCCATGCAAGTTCACCAAGTCATGGATGTACAACCTTGCATAATTTTCAACCCCATATGTGGTCTTAACCAGTAGGAAATGAGCCAATTTTTTCATGCTATCAATCACAACCCAAAAGGAATCAAAACCCTTTCTAGTCTTGGGCAACCTAACCACGAAATCCATATTCATCTCTTCCTATTTCTAAGTAGGAATCTCAACGTCTTGGGTTAAGCCACCTAGTCTTTGATGTTCGACTTTGACTTGTTGAAAACTATGACAACTGGAAATGAATTTGGCAATGTCCCTCTTCATGCCTCCCCACCAATACACATCCGTCAAATCTCTATATATTTTGGTGGAACTAGGGTGGATAGAATAAGAAGAATTATGGGCCTTATCAAGGATTTTCTCCCTCAAACCATCAACACAAGGCACACACAATCTACATTGGTATCTAAGGGCACCATCTCCTCCTTGGGAGAAAACATCCACTTTGCCTTTTTTCACCAAGGTCTTCAATTCAAGCAAGGAGGAGTCAACATCTTGTTTTGCTATCACCTCATCAACCAAGGAAGACCTAGAACCATCAATAACAAAAATACCCCCATTTCCTACCTCTTCCAACCTAACTCCCTATCTAGCCAATCGATGCACTTCCCCAGCCATATCCTTATCACCACCTTTAACATAAGCTAGGCTACCCATAAACACCCTACTCAAGGCATCCACCATGACATTTTCCTTACCTGGATGATAATGCACACTTATATCATAATCTCTAAGAAGTTCTAGCCATCTTCTTTGCCTTAAGTTGAGATCTCTTTGTGTGAAGACATATTAGAGGCTCTTATGATCGGTTAACACATCAACATGCACCCCATACAAATAATGTCACCAAATTTCAAAGCAAACACTATGGAGGCCAATTCAAGATCATGAGCAGGGTAGTTCTTTTCATGCACTTTGAGATGCCTAGAAGCATAGGCTATCACCCTATCATTTTGCATTACCACACATCCCAAACTAACTCTAGAAGCATCATAATACACCACAAATCCCTCAAGCCCATCCAGTATGACAATATAGGAGGCACACAAGCTTATCTTTCAAGGCCTGGAAGCTCCTCTCACATTCATCGGTCCACACAAACTGAACCTTTTTTTGAGTCAATCTTGTCATAGGGGAAACAATAGAAGAGAACCCATTCACAAACCTACTATAATAATCCGCTAAGCCCAAAAAGCTCCTAATGTCCCACAGGGTCAATGGTCTAGGATAATTTCTAATCACATCGGTCTTCTTAGGATCCACCTTAATACCTTCCCCTGACACCACATGTCCTAGGAAGGCAAGCTCCCTCAACCAAAATTCACACATTTCGTATTTAGCATACAATTTCTCCTCCCTCAATCTCTGCAACACAATCCTCAAATGAGCCCTATGCTCCTCCTCACCATGAGAATAGATCAAAATATCATCAATGAAGAGCACAATAAAGGAATCAAGACAAGATTTAAAGACCCTATTCATTAGATCCATGAAGATGGCCGGTGCATTGGTCAACCCAAAAGATGTCACAACAAACTCATAATGCCTATATCTAGTCTGGAAGGCCGACTTGGGAATATCACACTCCCTCACTTTTACTTGATGATACTCAGACCGAAGATCAATCTTAGAGAAATGGCTAGCCCCTTGCAATTGGTCAAATAAATCATCAATTCTTGGAAGAGGATACCTATTCTTGATGGTGACCCTATTGAGTTGCCGGTAGTCAATACACATCCTAAGGGACCCATCCTTCTTTTTCACAAACAACACGGTGCACCCCAAGGTGATTGGCTAGGCCTAATGAACCCCTTCTCTAACAAGTCACTCAATTCCTCCTTCTACTCCGCCAGGGCCATACAGTAAAGGGGAACATAAATGGGTTGAGTATCGGGGAGGAGGTCTATGCCAAAGTTTATTTCCCTTTCGAGAGGAACACTAGGAAGGTCATTTGGGAAGATATCAAGAAACTCATTTTCAACTGGAACCGACTCTATGGGAAGGACTTTAGACTCCACATCCTTAACCCTCAGAAGATGGCAAAGACACCCCTTAGAGATCAACTTACGAGCTTCAATCCAAGAGATGAGCCAACTCTTGACCACCACATTTTGACTGTCCCACTCAAGGATGGTTAATTTGGGAATTGGAACTTGACCCTACGGGTTCTACAATCAATAGAAGCATAGTATGCATGCAACCAATCCATCCCAAGAATAATATCAAAATCAACCATATCTAACTCAATAAGATCACAAGATAATTTTTTATGCAAGATGCAAATAGGATAACTTCCATAAACCTTTCTAGCAACAGTAGATACACCAATATGAGTAGACACCTCATATGACTCATGCAACAACTCGGGGTCAACATGGAACTTTTTGGCAATAAAGGGGGTAACAAAAGAAAGAGTGGCACCCAGATTAATCAATGCATACACGTCAAAGTCAAAGATTTGCAACATATCGGTAATGACATTGGGGACCTCATCCTCCCCTTGCCTCCCATGCAAAGCATAAAATCGATTGTGCCTTGGGGAACCATCTTGTTGGCCACCTCTCCCCAAAGGAACCACATTTGCACCTTGTGGATGAAACTCGTTTCCATTGTTGCGATTTCGAGGGCAATCCACCTTTTTGTGACCAACTTCCTCACAACCAAAGCATGTATTAGTATCTTTCAAGCATAGGCCCATATGACCCTTACAACACCTATGACACACCTCATTAGGAACCACAACACGAACACCCTGGCCTTTGGAAAGTCATTGGCAACCCTCTTTTGAAATGTATGAGAAGACCTTTGGCCTTTATGGAACCCACTACCCTTTTGGAACTTACCCTCGGAATGAGCCCTCTTGGCCTCATGACTCCTTCTCTTGCTTAATTTCTCCTCTTCCATTTTTTTGGCATAGGTCATCAAATGGGACAAGACCATGTCACTAATCAACATAGCAGAATGGCATTCTTCACTCACTATGTCAGACACCCCCTTTATGAACTTGTTCATTCTAGACCTTGGGTCGGCAACCAAGTAAGGAGCAAACTTTGAAAGTTGTTAAACTTGAGGGAATATTCCCTCACACTCATTGACCCTTGTCTCGAATTCATAAATTCCACAAATTTAGCTTCCCTAAGCTCAAGATGGAAGAACCGATTGGCAAAGCCACTTTGAACTCTTCCCAAAGCACCACATAGTTGCCTGCCTTCTCTTCTTTACATTGGTTGTACCATATTTGTGCTATACCTTTGAGTTGGTACGCCGCCAACTCCGCCTTTTCTTCTGGCCTCACGCCCATGATAGCCAATATCTTGTAGACCTCATCAATGAACTCTTGAGGGTCCTCATCTACCTTTGACCCATGGTATTCCGGGGGATTCATTCTCATGAAGTCTCTCACCTGAGAAGCCGATGTAGAAGCATGAGGGACTTTGCCCCTTGGTTAGCTTGATTAGCCACAACTTGTGCAAGAAGGGAGAGAGCATCCCTAAGCACTCTATTGGCCAGTTGCTCCTCAGGTTTGCAGGCTCGTCTTTCTCTCGTGTTATGCATGATCTAGCATAGAAAAGAACAAGTGTTAGGGGAGGAAAACTTACTTCAACTATATAGAACAACGTAGAACATGAATAAGGGAAACATTTCCTAAAATGTCTCGTAGCCTCTTACTCATAATTCTGGTGCACAACATAACCATGAATAGGACTCTAATCAACGCTTTCTGTTAAAATTTGAGGATCTAACAACCTAGTGATCTGATACCAAGTTTGTCATGGCATAAGCTTAGGGCCTAGACGTGACACGATGCATGGGAAACCCAAAGGGACCCCAAGCAAGCCTCTTAATATATCATTACATTTCCTTGGTCACGGAAACACTAAAATATCAATAAAACATTAGAAGCAAGGGTAAAGGGGCTAAGGGAAACTTCCATATTATAAAAAGAGTCAATAGAGTCAACGCTCATAGAATAGATACAGAGGCCAACAACACCTCTACTATATAAGATAAGAGCAGAGGCCAAGACAAAGCAACCGGGCTCACCCTCATAGTCAATACATAAGTCAAAGAGAGAAAGTCTTAATGCATAACAAGATATCATAAGTAACGTCCCCAGAATGGATGAGTCACCAACAAGCTTGAGCGAAGTCGTACTAGCCACGTGGAGGAAAATGCCCAAGTGGGGCTCCAGTTCCTACATGGTGAATCATGTAGGCATAGAGTATGGTTAGTATGTTTGAACGTACTAAGTATGTAGGATGTCATGCAACAAAAATAGGCATCATACTTGAAATGCTTAAATAGGCAATGGATAAGCATATAGCAATATGACATGAATGGAAGATGCTTGAAGTAAATTATACTTTCATAGAATATAACACGTGTAGGGAGTGACCATTCTTAGTACAATCCAAGGCCTATCGCCCGCTTGGAGAGGTTCATGAGGTATGAACCCCTTCATGAGGTTGTTGAGGTACAAACTCCCTAACAGGTTGATGGGTACAAACCCCCAACATAGTTGATGGAGTACTAACTCCTTAACAAGGTTGATGGGTACAAACCCCCAACATGGTTGATGGATAGTCGCGCCCTACCACTCGTGGTGACCAGAGTACAAACCCTCCCAATAGGTTGATGAGTACAAACCCTCAACAAGGTTGATGGATAGTTGCACCCTACCACCCGTGGTGACCGAAGTACAAACCCCCTGATAGGTTATCAAGGTGCGAACCCCTTGACACGGTTACCAAACGCACATCCCCCGAGTAGTGCATGGTCACAATCTAACACTATATAGAAGAATATTGTTTATATATTCATCGCTCTCATCATCATATAGTCATCATATACATATATACATTTCATCATCATTCCATCATTATTTTATCATCATATAGTCGTCATATATATACATATATTTCATCATTATTTCATTATCATTCCATCATCATTTTATCATTGTATAGTCATTCAACTTATAAGACAAGCATTGGACCCTCAACTCCTTAAAGAAACCATAATCGAACTTTTTATCAAACACTTAGAATGTGTGTAGTTCTAGTGTAAAACCATGCAATTCAAGGGTGAAATCATGCTAGAAAATTTAATGTAAAACCTTAAATAGATACTTGATAAAACCCTCAAGAAGTATACATCAAAACCCTTCATTAAATCTTTCAATATGTCTTAGATTCATAGCCCAAAACATGGTAAAATAGTCATAATTTCATAAACCCCAACGTAGTGTGTAGTGATTTTCATAATAGATAAGACCCATGAGTAAATTAACTTTGAATCATGTAATTTTGAAGAAAAGGAAGCTTGAGAATCATGGGTGAAAGAAACCTATGAAAGAAACCCACATACCTTAGCCTTTGAGATAAACTTGATGAAGATTGGAGATGGAGATTTGAAGCTTGAGTGCAAACCTTAAGATTCGAAAAGAGTTTTGTGTCTTGAGTTTAGGAGCAAAAGATTTGGCTATATTTGAATGAGTATTGGGGACTGTTTAGAATAATATGAGGGTAAAAGGTGGCTAAGTATAGGCATTTTCATGTTTGGGAACACTTAGGCCCAAGACTTAGAAGTCTTGGACCGAAGTCAAAACTGGGCCAAAATTAACACTAGTGCGCACCTTTGGCGCGTCGCACCAGGGGAGTGAAAATTTCACTAGAAATCATCACTTTAAAAAATGAAATTGCTAAGCATTTACTCTTAATTTGGGGTTAGACCCATTTTACACTTAAAATGACCTCCCAAACAAGAATATGAAGTCAGATTTTGGATATCGCGCACGAATTTTGTGATATATGGAAATTACAATTCCAGACACTTCTGAGGCACATTTTTGGGCACTTTTTGAGGTCGTTTCATCTTTCAAGCATTATAATACTCAACAACCCCCTTCCAATCCTCCTGGTAGAGCCAAGATAGGAGCGGACACAAGCTTAACCTTCAAAGTTTTAGAAACTCTATTCACACTCATCAACCCACTAAAACGAGCCTTACTCGGGGTCAACTAAACCATATGAGAAGCAATACAAAGAAACCTACTCACAACCACTGTAATAACCCGCTAACCCCAAGAAGCTCCTAATATTCAATAGGTTTAAAGGTCTAAGCCAATCTCAAATCACCTTCTTCTTACTAGGGTCCACCCTAATACAATCACCTGGCATCACGTGACCTAGGAATGCAACCTATTGCAAACCCTCATCCCCTAAACCTTGTAGTACTACCCTCAAATGACTCACATGCACCCCCTCACTTCCAGGGGCAAACCAACCTATCATCACCAAAGCCATCATAAACATAATAAGGTAGGATCTAATATTCATGAGCTTATAGACATAATCGGTGCACTAGCCAAACCAAATGATACATCCCCAAATCCATATTATCCAAAAGGACATTCAAGAGTTCATCTACCACCGCAAAATAATTAGAATAGAAATAACTTAGGTTCAACACCGCTAACCCCCACTCAACAAAGAATGCAACCCTTAGAGATCAAGCACACCATAGTATAAGAAATGGACCTACCTCTTTGCAACCACTTTACAAGCCCCCACTTAAAGACAGATTTAATAGAGAATTGGAATTTAACTCTGTGGGCCCTACATTCAGTAGGGACAAAACACTAACACAACTAACCCATCTCAAGCATAGCATCAAAATGCATCACAATAAACTCGATAAGTCACAAGGTAAGATCTAATGCAATATAAACATGGAACAACACCTATGAACCTTCAGACAACAATGGGCTCACCAATGAGATAAACACCTAAGAGAGTTTGGAACGCACATGAAACCCGCTAGTAACCAAAAGAATAATGAAAGAGATAGTGGCACCTGGGTCCATCAATGCAAACACATCAAAGCCAAAGGAAATTTCAACATACCAGTAGCAACATTGGGCACCACATCTCCTTCTTGAGTCACTTGATCAACATGACCACCTTTACCCTTGGCTTGAGCATAATGGCAATCCAGAATTTTATGGCCCGTCTCACCGTACTCAAAGCATACACCCTTGTTCCTCTAACATGTATCACCATGTTTTCTCCCACCTTTTGGGCATCTAGGACGAATCACCCCATCATTGCCTCCTTTACTCTTATGGCGTCTATGAGGGCAATCTATTATCTTGTGACCCTCCTCTCCACAACCATAACAGGCATTGATGCCTCTCAAGCATGGGCCATTATTGTCTCTACCATATCTTAGGCACCTAGCATAAGGCACCACACCATTATTACTTCTATATTTGGGACTTTGAAACTTCCCTTCACCACAGGCCCTCTTCGCCTTCTTACCTCTCCTCTTACGGTTTGAAGTCTTGGGATCACTCGCTTGTTGATCGAGGTGAGTTTCCAATTTTGTTGCCGCTTTGGCCAACACCCAAAGAGCGTTGCAAACCTCTATATTTGTTATATCACCATCCTGAGTAGCTTGATACATATCCTGTAATATAACAGTTAGGATTAGTAATAACCCCTAGGGGATCTAACTCTATTGCATGACATAGATCCTGAAGAAGTGAAATATTTCCTAGAATACCTCACAGCCTCTATTCATAGTCGTGGCACACTTTGCAACCATGAATAGGACTCTAATCGACGTGGTGTGTTTGACGCAGAGGACCTAATAACCTAGTGCTCTGGTACCAAGTTTTTGATGACCCAAGCCTAGGGCCTAGATGTGATATGATGCAAACGAAACCCAAAGGGACCCCATGCAAGCCTCTTAGTGCATCATTACACATCCTTGGTATCAGAAGTAATAAAATAGTAACATAGAAGTAGAAATAGGGATAATCGGGGCTAAGGAACATCATTCATATCATAACAACAAGAGTCAAGAGAGAGTCAAATCTCATAGAATATTACATATCATGTGCAACAACACCTCTAAACTTTAGATACTTAGCGGGGCCCAAGACAAGCAACCGGACTCACCCTCATAATAATAGCAACATGTATCCAAACATACGAGTCATAATCTAAACATAATCTTGAGAGAAGATAGATATTATCCCCGAACTTGAGGACTCACCATAAGCTAACTTGAACAATTCCGTCTCGCCACGAGGAGAATCAATAGGAGCTCCGGTTCCTACATGGTGATATCATATAGTGCGTTAGTACATTTGAATGTAGTAAGTATGTAGGATGCAATGCAACAAGAGATAGGCCTTACAGGAAAAATGTATAATCATAAGCAATGAATAACATACTAATAATATGACATGTATGAGTGATACTTGAAGTAAAACCATGCTTATATAGATTATAACACGAGTGTAAGGAGTGACCATTATAGTTCAATCCAAGGCCTGCTACCTTCTTGGGAGGCACATGAGGTATAAACCCGTTCATGAGGTTGATGGAGTACTAACCCCCTAACAAGGTTGATGGAGTACAAATTCCCCAACAAGGTTGGTGGGTACAAACCCCTAATAAGAATGCATGGGCCTGCCACCTCCCAAGGGAGGCAACGAGGTAAAAACCCCTCAACAAGGTTACCTGGGCCTATAATCTCCCGGATGAGGCTTGGTCATCCCCAATACTACTGAGATAATATATATATATATACACACACACACACTCCTTTCATCATCTTGTACCTACATTCCTTTCATCATCATATACATACATTCCTTTTACCATTATATACATACATTCATTTCATCATCATAAATTCATTCATCTCATAAGACATGCATTGGACCTTCAATTCCTGAAGAAATTATAACCGAATATTTTATCAAATACTTGGTGGGTGTGTAGTACTAATGTAAATTTATGCAATTCAACAGTGTTATCATTCTAGAAAATCCAATGTAAAACCATCAATTGACATTGGCAATACCCTCAAGCAATATACATCAAAATCCTTCATCAAATCTCACAATAGATCATTGGATTCATAGCCCAAAACATAGTAAAACAGTCACAATTTCATAAACCCCAACACAGTGTGCAGTGAATTTCATAATAAGTAAGACCCATGAGTAAATCAACTTTAAATCATGCAATTTAGAGTAAAGGGAGCTTGGGTATCATGGGCGAAAGGAACCCATAAAAAATACCCACAGACCTTAGCTTTGGAGCATATCTTGATGAGGATTGGAGATGGAGACTTGAAGCTTGGTTGAATTTCTTAAGATCCGGAGAGAGTTTTGGCACTTGAATTTTGAGAGAAATATAATCCTAAGTGTTTGAGTGAGTATTGAGGAATGTCTTGTATTATATGACGGAAAAATATAGCTATATATAGGTATTTTCATGTGTGAGAAGGGTTAGGACCAAGACTCAAAAGCCTTGGGCCGTACTAAAAGAAAACTGAATAGAAATACACTGTGGCGCGTTATGCCAAGAACGCGCCTGACCACTGGAATTTGCAAACTTGAGATTTTTTGAATTTTGATACGGTTGCTCTAAAATTGGAATTAGACCCATTTCCCACTCAATTGGATCCCTGAACAAGAATATAAAGTTGAATTTTCGATATCACGCATGAATTTTGAAATATATGGAAATTATGATTTTGGGCATTTCCGAGGCACATTTGCAGGTACATTTTGGGGTCGTTTCACTCCCTCACTTTCTTTGAACTCTGAGCCTAGCTTAGGTTATGTGAAAAAGCATATCCAAAATGGAGATGCCCATAAGGAAGGTTGACTCCCAAAGAGGGATGCCCGTAAGGGGGAAAAATGATATGATATGATATATTATATGTGAAAATTGTATCCGAAATAGGATTACCCCCAAGGAAGGTTACTTCATATATAATAGGAATTCCCATAAGGTGAAGAATGATTTACTTCCAGTAAGTATACCACCTCTTTATATGTGAGAAGATTTCATCGGGATTCCAAGTAATAACTTGCTTGTCCTTACTCTTGTCGGTTGAGGTCACATCGCCATTATATATGAGCATTTTTGCATTTCATGCATCATGGTGTTCATGGCATATTGTATACTATTATTTTGATATATGATTCTTTCTATATTATGTGCCCTTGTCATCTAACATTAAAATGCAGGTTTGATAAGTCATATGCATTACATGTCCACATATGTAGTACATTCAAACATACTAATGCATACTTTTGCCTATATTCTCTAACCATGAAAGGACCTGAGACTACCTTCATCCACCGTTGGATGACTAGATTTGATTTGAGACACTTGTTGCGGTGAATCCTATCTTCCAAGGACAAGCTATCATTCCTCCACCTTATGATTAGAGGCATTGTTGGCCATCTTGTAGACTCTTGTCGAAACTATATGTTATGTGTTGTATTCAGAGGTTATGATTTCAATTTTCTATTTGATATGGCTATTATGGATTGATCATGAGAATTATGATAAATATGTATGCTTTGATGTGGAAATGTGGAAGATCCTAAGTCCCAAATTGCCCCCATAGAGTGAGTCATACTTACCTGCCCCATAGTCTTTATGTGCTACATGTTATATGAATCCATGTTAATCCCTTTCCCTATGATATACCCATAGCATTAGTTCTACTTTTCCGTCTCTTAGAACTATGTGATTACCATTTGTATACGCTTTTGAACCGATGATGTGAATATGGATACTTTAAGGGTTGTTTGGGGACTCTCGGCCATTTTCCATGTCACTCTTAGACACTAGGTCTGGGTCGTGACACGACAAGGTTAAAACAGGAGCCGATGTAAGCCAATCTTTCAAGGTTTGAAAACTCTTCTCATGTTCATTCGACCATACAAACTTGTACTTCTTTTGAGTCAACTTGGTCAATGTAGATGTAATAGATGAGAAACCTTCAAGAAACCTTCTATAATAACTAGCCAACCCAAGAAAACTTGGAATATCTGAAGGAGTCAATGGTCTAGGCCAATTCTTCACGGCTATTCATTCAACTATACAAACTTGGCCTTCTTTTGAGTCAACTTGGTCAATGGAGATGCAATAGATGAGAAACCTTCACAAACCTTCTGTAATAACTAGCCAACCCAAGAAAACTTTGAATATCCGAAGGAGTCAATAGTCTAGGCCAATTCTTCATGGCCTCAGTCTTCTTCGCCTCAACCTTAATACCGTCACTGGATACCACATGACCAAGAAAATCTACCTCACCCTACCAAAACTTACATTTCCTAAACTTAGCATACAATTTCTTCTCCCTCAAAGTATGAAGAACCAACCTCAGATGACCCATGTGCTCCCGCTAACTCCGACAATAAATAAGAATATTATTGATGAAGACAATCACAAAACTATTAAGGAATGGCTCGAACACCTGATTCATAAGATCCATAAACATGGTCAGAGCATTGGTCAAACCAAAAGACATCACCAGAAATTCAAAATGCCCATAGCTAGTCTAAAAGTCGTCTTGGGAATGTCACACTCCCTAACCTTCAATTGATGATAACCAGAACAGATATTAATCTTTGAGAAATGGATGGACCCTTGAAGTTGATTGAACAAGTCTTTGATACTTGGAAACAGATACTTATTCTTGATGGTTACCTTATTCAATTGCCTATAATCAATGCACATCCGAAGAGACCCCTTTTTCTCTCTTACAAATAACACCGGAGCACCCCATGGAGATATACTTGGCCTAATAAAGCCTTTCACCAATAGGTCCTTCAACTGATCTTTCAATTCCTTCAACTTAGCCTATGCCACATGATAAGGAGGAATGGAGATAGGTTGAGTATCCGAGAGAAGATCTATGCCAAAGTCTACTTGCCTTTCGGGAGGAATGCCGGGCAAATCTTCAGGAAACACATCTGGAAACTCATTCACCACTGGAACCAATTCAAGAGTAGGTGACTTAGATTCCACATCCTTAACCCTCACAACATGAAAACACCCCTTAGAAATCATCTTTCGGGCCTTAAGGTCAGAAATAAATCGACCTTTAATAGTGGAGTCACTAACATTCCATTTAAGAACAGGCTCATCCAGAAATTGGAACTTCACTTTCTGGGTCTTACAGTCTGTAGAGGCATATGAAGCATGCAACTAATCCTTCCTGAAAATAACATCAAAATCAAACATCTCAAGTTCTACAAGATCACATGGGAAGACTTTATGCAAAACAAAATAGGACAACCTTGATAAACTTTATGAGCAACAATAGATTCTCCCACGAGGATATAGACTGAAAAAGGCTACCTCAAGATTTCAGGATTCAAACCAAACTTAACAGCCAACAGAGGAGTCACAAAAGATAAATTGGCACTGGGATCAAGCAAAACATAAACATCAAAATCAAAGACTTTCAACATACCAGTCATAACATACGGAGTCTCTTTAACTTCCTAACGAGCATGCAAGGCATATAACCTGTTGTTTCTTAGGGCATATGTCATGACCAAAACCTAGGGTCTAGGAGTGACATGGTGAATGGGAACTCGAGAGTCCCTAAACAAGCCTCAAAGCATCCATATTCACATCATCGATTTAGAAGCATATATGAATAGTAAACACATAGTTCTAAGGAACAAAAAAATAGGACTCACGTTATGTGGATGTCATAGGGAAAAGGATATACATGAATTCACATAACACATAGTACATAGAGAATAAGGGACGGGTATGCATGACTCACTCTATGGGGGTAATTGGAGACTTAGGATCTTTCACATCATATCATAAAAGCACATCATAATACTCATAAGCCAATCCACATAACGATATCCAATAAGTAGCCATATCCATAAACATAATCTTTGAATACAATACTTAGCATATAAATGTAAAGAGTCTACAAGATTTCCAAAAATACCTTTAATCATAAGATAGGACAGGGGCCAAGACATGTCCCGGGCTCACCCTCAAGGTAAATAACATAAATAAAAGCACTATAGGTAGAAGAATGATGGTTTGTCCTTGGGAGATAGGACTTACCACAACAAGTGTCTTGAGATCCAAACTAGCTGTCATACTATGGATGAAAGTAGTCCTCGGTCCCTACATGATTAGATCATGTAGGCAAAAGTATGTGTTAGTACGTTTGAGTATACTAAGTATACAGGTATGCAATGCATACGAATTATCAAACCTACGTTCAATGTTAGATGACAATGACACATAATACAAAAAAGTTATATAGTAAGAGATATGGTATAACAATATGCCATGAAACTGATGATGCATAAAATGCAATCATGCTCATATATATATATAGTGGGGATGGACTATAATAAAAAATCAAGCTCATGCAAGCTATTATATGAATTAATTCGATGAAGACCTCCTATTGGTAGGAGAAGACTACTTGCCAAAGGTAATCTATATCACACCTTACGATCTCGTCATTTATGTAGATGGACACCTTTCTTATGACCTCATCATTTTAGAAGGATTTCCAATGTCATATCATATCATATCATATCATATCATATCATATCATATCATATCATATCATATCATATCATATCATATCATATC
>JAABOM020004900.1:0-20314 GCA_011800125.2 Solanum clarkiae | reverse complement strand
TTTGAGCGTGCTCTCTCACACCCTCACACTCTCTCTCTCTCTCTCTCTCTCTCTCTCTCTCTCTCTCTCTCTCTCTCTCTCTACCTCTTCATAACAATCAGAGGGTACTCATCACGTTTTCATCAAATTTATGGCTATCGACTCATTGTCTCATTGCTTACCCAATAGGTATATATGTCTCGAATTACAAGCCTCAAATGAACTATCACTCTGACTACCTCGTCCTTTTCTTTCTATTGTCATCATTCTAGCTCTGGAATGACAACTCTACATAGGGTGGTATAAGACCTCACATCTTATTCTTAGGCGGTAACATTAAAATTTTTAGAGACGTAAGTTTTTCTCTCATTGGTAACAACAGAAGCAAGTTTTGAATAAGAGGGTCTAGGTACATCTAAAGCTAACTCAAGTGCATGATTCATACGAGCAATAGTGCACTCTTTCTAGTTAACCAACTTAGCACACTAGTCAGCTTCTCTCAAGCCTGGTGCAATCTCTCTACCATTCTGATTACTTATTCTGGGAATCTCATCGGTAAGAGTTTGAACACTACTGTCTCTATTGCCTTATGTATGAGGAATAGTCGAAAGGTTTAGAGCATCTCACAAATCATCATAGAATTCTTAGGAAATAACTCTATCGCACGATTCAGAATCTGAAAGAAGGGAAACTCTTCCTAATGTCCTACAGCCTCGTGCTTATGAAGTGTGGTCGTGAAAACACACACATAAACAAGACTCTACTAGATACGACTTCATAGACTCCCTAGGACACTTGAACCTATGCTCTGATACCAAGTTTGTCATGCCCCGGGAGGATACCCTAGACATGACTGACACTTAGAGACTATTGCTAATCCCCAAGCGAACCACTTGGCCTCGTCACATTATTTATTCATACATTCAACTAATCAGCGGAAGAGATAAATAAGTCAATGGGCACATTATCATCTAGTCTCAAAAAAATATTATAAATAAAAAGGCTAGTAAAAAGAAACTAGCTCAACAAGTCTTAACATCAACATTTGACTCTAGTCTATGAAGCCTCTATCACTATCAAGTGGTGCTAATTACAGACCCATGACTATCTCAATCAAAATAAAGCTAATCAAATACAACTTTAAAGCAACATAAAATAAATATAATGAATCCACTGAAGTAGGGGAGGCTCACCAATCAGCTGAACGTATCAAATCCTCATCGAAGCGCCTGTTGACGATCTCCAAATCTTGTATCTACATCATAAAAGATGCAGTCCCAGAGGGTGACGTCAAGACGTGGAATAGCTGAGTGAAAGTAAAATAGATAGAATAATATAGAAACAATATCAACTCAATATAGAAATCAATCAACATATCAAGTGTCTATCTAAAGAAAGAATATAGAGTAGACAAGTGACCCATCAACCAATCAACTCATCAATCAAATCAAAATCATTTCAGAGGGAGTTATGTCGAAGGAACTCAACTCATCCCATCTCATCTCATCTCGACTAAGAGGGACTCATCTCAACTCATTTCATCTCATCTCATCTCGATTCAGAGTACTCGATTTAGAAACTTTCTGGAAGTTTCTCTTATCCGACAACAATTACTTATGAGCCAGTGATTGTACAACAAGCTGCTATTGTTACCACAACCGTCTCATACTTGCCAGGTAGGGGACAAATCAAAATCATTAGGGATCCCAGCTATTCTTAAAGTTAAGTCCTCTACTGTTTTAGGGACTCTATCCAGAGGGAACCACACTAAGATGTAATAGTTCGAATCTTCACCTACGTTTGGCTACGTAGTTTGACGAGTGCTAGTTGAACTAACTCTTACTCTTTCGATGCTCAATACTCCTCCCATGACTCAGTGCTAGTAAAACAATCCATCCAGTCAATATATCTCAATTGACTCATCTCAACTCAACCTTATGAAGGCTCTCACCATTCAATCAGTCTCAAAGAGACTCCAATCATCTCATCATTCAATTAGTCTCAAAGAGGCTCTAATCATCTCATCAATTAACATCTCAATCAACAACTCAAGGATTTGAGCAATCATTAGGGAACAGTTGAATAGACAAATCATTAGAGTTCATTTATGGAAACCCATAAGACTATCAAGTTCTATCAACTCGTCATCATTCTCACATCACAATCGCAATCTCAATCTCAATCTCTATCAACATTCTCAATCAAGGCTCTAGACGCAATCTCTGTCTTCTTTCATACAATCTTTAAGAAATAATAAGTAGGGTTTATACAATAATTCATGTAAAACATTCAATTTAAGAAGAAAAGATTGTGATGATCATCAACATATGAAAATACATATAGTAAATATGGTTTCTCAAGAAACTAATCAAGAATCAATGCATATAGACTCAAGAACCTTCAACTCTTATCTAATACCATCTATGGGGCATATGGAAGAACAATTTCATGTTTTCGTTTAGTCTTACATACCTGAAAAGTTGATATTACAAGCAAACTTTGATGAATACTAGCTTTCTTGAAGAAAATCCTCGATCTCGGTAGTTCTTTTAGAGTGAAAGAACTTGAAAAGACATTGTTTGAAGAGTTTCTCTTTGATTCTTGAATTCTTGATTTAGAATCTTTAGAGTTCTTGATGAAGAACCATAATTCTTGAAGAAGAAGAATCAATAAATCATTTCTTGGGATTCTTGAAATTCATTTTATTGGAACCCTTGATGATGAATCTTAAAAGCTAATCCCAACTTGATGACTTTCTTGATGATTCTTGAGCGTTTATGTTTAGGAGTGAAGGAAAGGGTTTTTTATTATGAAAACTGACGTTTTATTCGTTTTGGGACCATAAATAGATCCCCAAAGATTTTAGGACAAAAGTACCCTCAAAATAAGAATATAAAACGTCATTTATCTCATCTAGAAAGGGTCCGCATTGAGTCCGCGACACGGACTTTTTGCGCACATGAGAATTTCAGAAATTCAATCCTGTTGAAAATTGAGAAAATATATAAGTGTGGTCCACGATAGGTCCACGTCCCGGAGCTGTCGCGGACCCTCACTGTTTTGGGTTCGCGATAGGTCTGCATCGCGGCCCTGTCGCGTACCCTTACTATTTCTGGTCAATTTCGCGAAAATTATGTTTCGACCCGGTTGCTCTTAAATTGGGTCAAGATCATTTTCTAACTCGATTTTCCGCGCTTATTGCAAATTCTATCTCAGGTTTCCCATCCAAACTTTGGAATACGCATTGCGCGCACGTCTCCATTCTAGGAGTATTTTGGTAATTTTACCGAGCGTTACATACAGTGCCCAGCATGACTCAAGTATATATATATATTTTAAACTAATTAAAATATTATAATGGTAGTACTTTTCATTTTAAATATTGTTATAGTATTGTCTATTTAATTTTTCAGTATTTTATATTTTGTTAAATATAAAATTACATTATTATTGTGATAGTATAATTATTATTCTGACAAGTTTTCCCAATAATATTTATTGTCAAACATTGCAGATGTGTAGATATCAAAGACCTATCGAGCTTGGAAGCAATGACACTGTCTCTATTCTTAAGCCACCAGCCTTATCCCCCTTATAGAGGTGAATCAATATAAGCCAGAATATATCTTCACAATGGTTTTAATTGTATTAACAATGTAAAAGTTTATCGTACTATTAGCTCTCATAAGGTAAATCTGTATTTTTAACTACTTAATTAATAATAACGTGAAAGCTAATATTTTAAGCATAATACCCTAATTTCATTGGGTTTTTTTCATAAATAATCAATCGGGTTTGTAAGACCTCAAAATTTCTACATCTAGGTCAAACCATGCCTTACAGATCATGAGAAGCTAAGTGGTGGATTAACCGTAAACAAATTTAATTTTTATGGACACCATATATGGATTGTAATGGAACTACGAATCATAGATATGATTCGTCAAATTGACTTCAGAGACCTGAATTTTAACTTGACTTCCACAGATTATAAACTAGATCATGAGTTGTAGATGTGGCTCGTAATTCAACTTCCACAAAAGGTATCTTGGCCTGAATTTTACAGATCCAGTCTATTCGTCGTAAATCACTTTATGGATAGAAGATGAAACTACAAACTATAAATTGAAATTCAAAAATCTGACCGTCTACTCATGGAAGATACTTATGGCCCATAGATCAATCACATACTTTAGCTGACCCTCATGGAAAGTTCTAATAATTTATTAAGTCTAGGCCACAACGTTTTAAACTTTTACATCAGTATATTACCCAAAATACTCAATTTTCTTTTCTTTTGCTTTATATGCCCCCAGCTCCCCAATCTCATAAATAAATTACAAGAAAGGCTTAGAACTAGGGTTTCAAGACTACCAATTAAGTTCCACTTTTGTAAGATTACCTATTGTTCTTTCAAGCATGTAAGATTTCAATGGAAATATTCTCACTCTTTTGCCTAAATTGTGTTTACTCTTTAAGATTTAAAAAAGATCGTGCGAAACCAAGTTAGGATTTTTAAGTACATAAAAGTAATTGGAATCCTATATAGTTTCCATAGGAAAATGCTCTTTGCAAACCCTAGATTAGCCGTCACCGCTATTTACTTGGTTACCCTTTAATGGCCGTCAGCCAGCTTCCCACTGGGGTTGGTCAGGCAGCTTCATCTCCATTTTCTTACACAAACATCTTAAAGCCCCCCAAAGCAATGGTGAAATATGTGCTGCTCAAACCAATTTTGTACTTTCATAGTGAACCCATTGTGCTATGAAATCAATCGGAAGAGATCAGTTGATACTCAATGAATGACTTCAATATGCAGTTATATATTGGCAAGTTCTCTTATGGCTGGCTAGAAATTTATGAATTGAGAAAGCTGATTCCTAAACATTGTGAACTCAAGGGAGATTGCAATATAGGATTGCTTAGCAACTGACATATTTTGGTAAGGGTGACACTATTGGAAGACAATTTCTACCTACTATCCAAGCCAACTTTCTACATTACGCAACATAATAGATCCTTTCCCATGAGAACCCTGAAATGGGATCCAATGTTCAATCCAGAAGAAGAGACTACTATAGTAGGGGCATGGATCTCATTTCCATCCCTTCCCTTCAATTTCTTTGGTGAGGAGGCTATCATGTCACTGGCTTAAGTAGTGGGTAAACCTTTGCAAGTGGCTATGGCAACAAAGAACTAAGAACAAGACGAGGCCAAGTTGTGCAAGAGTTAAGCTAGAAGTTGATCTACTAGGAGAATTCACTAAAACAATCAAGATTGGCATTATAAAAGGGAATGAAGAGGTTATGGAAAAGTGTATTCCCATCAAGTATGATTATGTCCCCAAGTATTTCTCTACTTGTATGATTCAAGGGCATGACGAGGACCAATGCTTTGTGAAGCACCTAGAATTATACAAACAGCAAGATCAAAAGAAAAACACACTAGCACCAGAAAAAATAGGGGAAAAAGTAGAACAAAAGAAGACTGTCGAGAACAAGGAAGATAAAAAAGAGAATGAAGGATTTAGTGAACAACAATAAAAGAGAAGTGGGCGAATGAAGCAATCAGACCAGGTTTGGCAGGCTAGGAAGGTGCGAACCCAAAACGAATTTGAATCTCTAGAAGCAAAGGGGGAGGAAACTATAGTATCAGACATTGTCAAACAGGCCACCGATGGGGGAGAAGTTGAGAATCAAACTACAAAGCAGTGGGTGGAAGACAATTTTAATGAGATAACAACAAAAGAAACCTGTAAGTGCAACTAAGGGAGAGAAAGTCAATACCGATGTTGCAAAACTAGTGGGGAATGCTGGGTTAGCAGAACAAGAGGAAAAAAACAGATAATCAAGCTCTTAACTCCTCAAATTAAGGTGAGAACCAAAATAGGGTTGCGGAAGAACTTGAACAACAAAGCACAGGAAATAATGAGAACAGTCTGACTATGCATGGGAAAATTTTGCATAATGATAAGGAAATAGGTGATGATAATTTTGTATATGCAAGGGCATAATGTGCAAAATGACAAGGCAAATGACAAAACTGATGATGATGGCATTGAGAATAATATTAAGTATATAAGCATTGCAGGGGACTTATCACCTAAACATTCTCACAATCTAATAGCAAAAAGAAGTACATCACAGAATATCCCACTTCAGGTGAAAACAAGGACCAATAGGGGAAAGGCTCTTACTAGTAATCAATGATTGACAAGGCCCTTTTGTAGACTATATGTTCAGTTAATATGCAAAATGCTTTTGGTAGATTAATTGACCTTAACAGGAGAAACAAGTACTCTTTCATAGCTTTAATGAAATCATTCTAGGATCCTAAGGAGCTAGTTCAATACAAAGATAGGCTTGGTTTTGACAATGTTGTAGTTAATTTTTCTGGAAAAATCTGGTTATTTTGGAATAATGAATGGGTAGGCTCTATGGTCCATGATTCTTCACAACAGGTTACAAATGAAATTCTGCATAGTATCCAAGGATTTCTTCATAACCTTTATCTATGCGAGATGTAATTGCCCTTGAAAGATTGGAATTATGGGAAGAACTTGAAGGATTTGACTACATGAATTGTACCTGGATGGTATGGGGTGATTTTAATGTGGTCTTGAATGAAGAAGAAGCTGGGTGGATAAGAGTTCTCTCAAGTGGAAGCTATGGATTTTGCTCAGTGTGTTACTGCCTATGCCTTGATGAAAATCAAGTTCACTGGTAGCAAATATACTTGGTTGAATGATAGGATAAATCAAGATAGCATATTTGAGATATTGGACAGAGTTTTTGTAAATTCAGAGTTCTTTGAGGCATGTCCATTGATTGAAGCTCAACATCTTGCCAGACAAGGATTATAGCATACACCAGTACAATTAATCTATAATACTGAAGCAAGGGAAATAGTTAAGCCTTTTAGGTTTCTAAATTTCTGGTGTAACCATAATTCTTTTCTGGAGACAGTTCAACAAAATTGGAACACTAATTTTAGTGGAGAACCTTTTCTGATATTAAATGCTAAACTAAAAAGGTTAAAAGGGCTTTGGCTATGCAGAGTAGGACAAACTTTGGAAATGTCTTTATCCAAAGAGCTACATTAGAAGACATTGTAAGAGCTAAGGAAACGGCTTTCGAGATTGATCCTTCCACTGAAAATAGAGCTGAACTGAAGAAGACTAAAGGTGAATTGATGCAATCTCTCAAAAAAGAGGAGTACTGGAGACAGAAGGCTGGGATGAAGTAGTTTGTCCAAGGGAATAGGAACACTAAATTTTTTTACTCTTATGTCCAAGGAAAAATAAGAAGACTGCAGCTTTATGAGATTATTTTAGATGAAGGAGTGGCAATACACACTTGTCCAGAAATTGGTGAGGCAGCAGTAAACTATTATCAAAACCAGTTTTAAGAGGATAGACATACTTAAAAATTTATCATGCTAGATCATATTCTAAAGTTGATAATTGATGAAGACAATGCACAATGGAAAAGATCCCAGATATGGAAGAGGTGAAGAAGGCAGTTTTGAGTTGAATGGAAACAATGTGGCTGGACCAGATGGCTTCATAGACATGTTTTTTCAGAAGTTCTAGGAGATTGTAGGGAGTGATTTGGCTATGGCTGTAAAAGCATTTTTCTGTGGAGGGGAGATCCCAAGGTTTTTTTCCCACACAAACTTGGTGCTTATTCCTAAGAAAGAATGCCCTAAATCATTTGCAGACCTTAGGCCTATAAGCTTAAGCTCATTCATTAACAAGATTATTTCAAGGGTGCTACATGGTAGAATGGTGGAGTTCCTTCCTATAATAATCTCCTTAAATCAGTCAGGATTTGTTAAAGGAAGAAGTATAATTTAAAATGCGTTCCTTGCACAAGAGATCATAAGAGACATTAATAAGAAGAATGCTCATGTCAATATAGTTGTGAAACTAGAAATGGAAAGGCATATGATAGAGTCTCTTGGATTTTTCTTACTAGAGTAGTGAGGACATTTGGATTTTTTGAGGTCATTGTTGATATGGTATGTAGGTTGGTGTCAAACAATTGGTAATCTATTCTAGTTAATGGACAATTTTATGGTTTCCTAAAATCTGCCAGAGAGCTAAAATAGGGTGACCCATTATCCCCTACCTTGTTCATTATTGTTGTAGAAGTACTATCCAGAGGTCTTAACAGTCTTCTAAATGATGACAAATTCATTGGAAATGGGCTTACAAAGTGGAGTCCAAGAATCACGCATTTATCCTATGCAGATGAAACCATATTATTCTGTCCAGGAGAGAGGAAGTTCATTATCATCACGATGAATATTTTGAAGGAATATAAGGAGGTCTCAGGGAAGCTTATTAATAAATCTGAGAGTTTTTTTCGTCTTCATGAAAATACTCCTTTGGTTTATTCAATAAGGGTTATAAAGTTGACAGGTATCAGGTAAGGAGACTTCATGATAACTTAGAAAGGTGTCTAGGAGAATCCTATGATGGCAAAACAGGTTTCTTTCATTTGGTGGAAGGCTTATACTAATCAGGCATGTATTGTAGTCCATGCCTATTTATGTGTTGTCTACAATAAGTCCCACAAAATTAGTGATTAAGAGACTCCATCAAATATTTGCCAAGTTTTTCTGGGGCAACAATAGTGCTGAAAGGAGAAAACACTGGGCAGCATAGGAAAAAATGTGTTACCCTATAGAGGAAGGTGAGCTGGGCGTTAGATCCTTATTTGACATCAACAAAGCACTAATAATAAAGCTTTGATGAAATTTCAGAACAGGTATTGGCACTCTATGGGGGTCCTACATGCACAATAAATACTGTAAAAAGTTTCACCCTTTATTGGCACCAAGAGTAGGGGCATCACATGTCTGGAGAAGCATGATACAAGTGAGATAAAAGGTAGAACCCTATATTTGGTGGCAGATTAAAGCTGGGGGTCTCTAGCTTTTGGTATGAAACTAGACCAAGATGGGGACCCTGTATTATACAGAAGGGGAAGTAGCCAGAGAAGAAGAAATTGAGGTCAGTTTTTTGATTGACGACAATAGATGGAGGGACTCAATGCTTGATTTTATGGTGACAAATGAGATGGCAGAATATATCAAATCTGATATCCAGCCAAGGAATGTTGGGGTTAATGATAGGGTTTGGTGGATTGGTGCTCCTAATGGGGTTTTCTCTGTTAAATCAGCCTACCATATTATCAGAAAAAGAAGAAATAAGGTAAAGTGGCATAATTTAGTATGGTCTAGATGGTTGCTTCACCAAATCTCTTTTATCCTGTGGAGGGTAATCAATAAGAATATTCCTACTGATGATGTATTGAAGAGGCTGGGGATGTTCGTAGCATCTAAGTGTGGGTGTTGTGACAAGAGAGTGGAGGAAATAATGAATCACATTTTCCTGACAGCTCCCATAGCCCAAAAGCTATGAAAGTATTTTGTTTCCTGTGCAGGTTTTAGCTTGGAGGGCTCATATGTGATTGCCACAATAATGAAGAAATAGTGGAAACATGCAGAGATCTTAAGAGGAAGGAAAGTCCTTAATGTTGTTCTAGCAATAATTATCTGGGAATTGTGGAAGAGAAGAAACTCCATCTGACATCTCAAGGAGACCAGTTTTGAGAGAGTGATACATAATTGTCTTAAAACAATTCAGCAGATGATCTGTTATATATTTCTAGATCTGCACAAAAGGACAGGGGAATGGACATAACTCTATGATTTGATGCAGAGGTATAGGCCTAAACTGAGCTGTAATGTGATCAGGTGGCATGCACCTGACTCAGATTCGTATAAATATAATACTAACGGTGCATGTAAAGGAAATCTAAGCCCAAGTTCCTATGGTTACTGCATTAGGGATAGGTTTGGTGACCTATTCTATGCTGAAGCTTGTAGTTTGGGAGAGTCTAATAGCTTAATAGCAGAAGTTATTGCTATCTAGAAGGCACTGACATTCTGCAGGTAACAGACATACCAAAACATTATTTTGGAGACTGATTCACTCAGTCGACACAAAATATTGAGAATAGAGTGGAAGGTACCATGTACCATGGGAGATTGTACTGTGTGTGGAAGAGGTTTGGAAGATAATGGAAAGCATTAACATTAGAAATTTTCACACATACAGGGAGGCAAACCAACTGGCAGATTACATAGCAAATATGGCTATAAACACAGAAGAGAATATGCAATTCTGGACATTCCAGAGTCTACTAAGTCTAGCAAGGAGGGTACTAAATATAGATAAACAACAAATCCCCTCCATCAGGATCAACAAGTGCAGTAGCAACAAAAATCAAAGGGATAATTCTAGTAGATAATAGAGACATATTTGCATAAGTAGCGATATTTACAGAAGAGATACTAAACATTAGATGGCTACTATACAAATTACTAGCTAACTTGTATACTACAACCCTCAAAAGTTCAACACTAGCAAAAAGAAAAGCAGAGAGCCAATGAAGGCTCTAGGAAATTAAGCTCTGGTAGAGGGTCACTGTAATCGCGTGAGCAACACCTTTTCTCCTCTTGATTCTAGAGAAAGAAGGAGGTTAGACGCTATTTTGGAGAAGATGATTAAATGAGGGCAAAGGGGAACTACTTACAAGGACTCCTATGCAAATGGAACCCTGGTTCTTCAACTCTTCAGTTGGAGATCTTCATACCGAGGATGACACCTGAAGAGAAGACGAGGAGATGTTAGACATTTAAGGGACGCTGTATGAAAAATACTAACATTTCCATATCTTATGATAGCTGTGGAAGAGCAGGCTAGATGAGAAAGGGTGAAGGTAGTTTGTATCCACAAGCTGAGCAAGAGATACACATTGGTCAGGAACTAGAGAGACATGTTCAACAATTGTCAATGAGAGAAAATGAAGGGAAGCGAAAAAGGAAACCCTTAGATTTAGGGCAAGAAATTTGTATAAATGCACCCAAAATGGATCAGATCAAGTTTTCCCTTGGACCTCTCTTTCTACCGCTCATTTTGAACCCAAATGCTTGTGTCTTTTCTTAATAAACAGGGTCCATCAGACCCAAATTTAAATTAAAAAAAGATTTTTTTTTTTTTACATATTTCATGACTTTCTTCATAAAGTTATGTTCTTGATTGGTTTATATCAGTTGTTAAATCTTATTGAACTAGTTAGCATGATTTCTATGATTTGTTTAACTTTGACAGCTTTTAATGATGAAATTAGCATGATATATATATATAGATAGATAGATAGATAGATAGATAGATAGATAGCAACTTCAATATGAACTATTTGAGATATGATTTTTGAGCTTAGTCTCACGGTTGATTAAAATAGATAGGTAGTTTACCTATTTTATGAGCATTAATATGTGTATGTTATTTGGGAAGATTGTCTAGAATCGAGAGAAAAAGGGTTTTAGAAAATCCAAATTTCATAACTACGTGCCATCATAAAATTTGAGTAGACCGCTTTACTGGTCAACGCCTTTAATCTCTTGAGGGTTAGTTAGTTTTCATGGTTCAAGCTAGGTCAAGGTGCGACACGGTGATGGGAACCCGGAAGGACTCTGACCAAACCGTTTTAGCTATAATATATGAGCATACATATGCTACTTAAAGCAAGTGAGAAAAACAAGAAAACAAAAATAAAGTCTTAAGGAATGTCAATCGAACAAGTAAAGTTAAGCAAATATTTGTCACTACCCGAACTACACTCTAGGTGTGACACGATAATTGAAACCCCAAAAGATCCCAACCAAGCCTCTTAGCATTCATACATAAGCATATATAAGGTAGAAAAGCAATATCAAAGAAACGAAAGTAAAGTCTTAAGAAAATCTGAATAGAATACGCAAGATCACTGTAACTGAATAGATAACCTTATACTTTCTTTGTCTAAACATGACATTAAACTCAAAGATGGAGCATAGGACAAGTTTCTCGATCACCAACATAAAAGAAAAACATAAGTCTCATGAGAAGGAAAAAGAAACAAACATAACAAGTTCATCCACGAATAATGAGGACTCGCTAAACTAACTTCAAGCAATCACCAACTAGCCAAAAGGAATTAGATGGAGCATCTAGCCCTATATTAAAATTTAAGATTGGAAAGGAAGTATATATTAGTAATTGAAATATACTAAGTATATGAGAAATGCAATGCAAGACATAAAAGTGATGATGCAACCAACAATGTAGGAAGTATGATAAGGAAATCATTAAATTGTAATGATAAATCAAAGGCCAATGTCATTTGAAAGTCCTAACAATCTTATAAAAATTTGTATAATGCATGAATAATTATAAGTCATTGTAGGAAATCTTAAAAGCTTAGAAGTTCATAAATCATGAAAATCATACAGCATAAGGAGGTCATAAAGTATAGTGAGAGAAGTTATAACCGACATCTAACCATGTGAACTAAACTATGGAGTCTCGATGTTATCCTACACAAGAGAAAAAGGAGGAGGCTACTTTTCAATGTAGACTCTATCATACCTAAGCAACTTCTAAGAAATTAGGTGAACGGGGTACTCACTTCTAGTTCCTAGACTTGGGGTAGTCATTTCTAGTCTTTAAAATTTGGAGACTCGCAGAGATTTTGGGTATTAGTCTCTAATCTCTTTTTTCCTACGATAGTATATGGTTTTGGGACACGGAGTTGTCACAACCCAAGCTAGGCCTTAATTGTAAGACGACACTAAAAATTCATTGGAATCCTAGTCAAGCTTCATAGCATATAATAAGCATCCATACGTAATGAATTAATAAGAAATAAAGTGGAAGATAGAAGTAGCATGCTAAGGTATAGACAATGGGATCAAAATAATCCAATGACATAGATTCCATACAAGATGTCCAACAAATGTCTCTACTCATACTAGACTAGGCGGTAGCTAAGAGAGGTCCATAGCTCAACATCAAAGAAAGTAAACAAAGAATAGCCCCATAATTGTCTCAAATGACAAGAAAGTAAAGCTAGAATATAAGAAGATTGTCCTTGGAGCATGAGGACTCACCAAAGTCATTAAAGCCAAAATTCAGATCTAGCCACGAATATTATGAAGAGGATGGTCGCTTGTTCCTACATTGTAATATAATGTAGACATAAAGTATGTGTTAGTACATTTGAATGTACAAAGTATATAAGCAACACATGTAATGAAGAACTTAAAGGTATCTTACTCAAGCCTCTTAGCATTCATAAAGCATTTCATAGGTGATGAACATTTAATACGAAAGTGAAAACATGAGGAAAGGGACTAATGAATAATGCTAAAAAGAGAAAAGAGATCAAACCACGAGTCTCTTACACTTTCATCCAACAATACCTCTAGTCATATAATAGACTGGGGATAAGACATGTCCGAAGATCATCCTCAAAATAAATTACCAAAATAAGAGTCTAATGACATAACAAGCTAGAAAGTAAGTAGGTTTATCCTTGAAGTATAAGGACTCACAAAATTTGGTCCTCAATCAATCTTATAGCTAGCCACATGTAGGAGGAGAAAGAGAACTAGTCCCTATATGGTTGGATCATATAGGTAAAAGTTCGTGTTAATACTTTGAATATACTAAATATGTAGGTATTCAATGCATGACATAAAGCAAATGGTGCAGTAGTCAAAAGCATCATAAGGAAATCATATAAGCCTATAAAACACGTGAGTTACAATGAATGAGTCCTATACCATAAGAAGGGTCACAAGGCACCCGAGAACTATAAATCTTGTAAGAGGAGTATCATTAACCATAGAAGTAACATCTTTGATCTTTGAGAGAGAGAACCATCATAAACCACAATAGGGAAAAACATTCGGACATTGTGAGAGCTACCACTAATCGACATAACCTACATGAGCTATAACATAGAGTCTCGATGTTACTGTCATAATCCCAGCCAGGGCCTAATCATAACATAATGAATAAGACACTGGTAGGTATCTCACCCAAGCTATCTTAGCATATCAAGCATTCATAGGTAAATACATACATAATATGAAAATAAAATGGGAAAGGGACTAAGGGAAATCATTTGAGTCATAAAGAAACATCCCAAACATACTTCATTGTCCAAAAACATACAATCTAAACATAAGTCAATGGAAATTGATGCAAAGTTTTAATTTCCCTCAAATAGAAGAAAATACTAAAATAATTTAGAAAGTAAAAGCATATAGTTCTTAAAAAGCCAAAAACATACATCATCCAAATATTATAAAGCATGTTAGAAAATAGGTAGAGACCTGAACTAAGGGCTCACCATAAACACTAGTCTTGAAAGTCGATAAGTAGCCACGTGCTGGAGGGGGAGGAGCGGGGGTTTCACCATGTAGGAAAAATATGCATTAGTATATTGGAATATACTAAGTATGTGAAATGCAATGTAAAGATGAAATTGTATTGCCATCATTTATAATTTTAAAGACTTCAATGCATAGAATAGTAAAGTCAATGTTTATATGAGCTTAAGCCTGCACAAGGAACGTTCAATATGAAGTAACAGTAATGCAACATATGAACACATGTGATGGAACAATGACGTCAAACCTCACACTTTTTGGGAATGGACTGTAATCGACATATAATACCATGTGAACTACTATATGGAATCAAACATAACTCCCTGCATTGGCACGGGGAGTCCACTTGCTGGATGAAACTTTGTCATATAGCATGCATCATCATATTATATAAATATCCTATGTGGATCCACTAGTCTAGCCTACAAGGGCTCCTATGGTGGCACATAGTTAATGGGGAAAAAGGGTGCTTCTAAGGTTTCCTTATCGAAATTTACCTCAATGCCTCATTCAGTGCTAAGTCATCCCACAAAATACTTAAAAACATATACTTAGTCAAGAAATGACACTTTAGAATCATAAGTAGCAATTTCAAGGAGTAGCTCGAAACTTAGGAACCACCGAGTGAGACTTGTCCTTTCTCATTGGGGACCATCATAACATGTTTTAAGGGCAACATTAACATGCTTATATCTTTGATAAATACATTAACTTAAAACCTTTCATTTATTCCCTTATTATCATCATCATCATATCATACAAAAATAAGCTTAAACTTAGTGGGCTAGTAATTTGTTTGGAAAAATCACAAACCAAGAGACTAATGCATGAATCATGGAAAGATATGCACCTTTAAATCATATGTTAACAGCCCACACATCAATATTAGAACCCGAATCATTGGGGTTATTGCCATCAACTCAAACTCATGAAAATACTTATTAAGACATTGCATGATAAAATTTAAGACAAAAGACACCATAATACATCATCAAATTATCATTTAAACCATTGACATGCATAGTAGTAATTTAAGGAACTTAAAGAAAAGGTTAAAAGCTTTAGTGAAGGACTTTGTGGGTGAAAGGAATCCACAAATCAACTCACTCTCCTTGATTGAAGCCTATAAATAAGGGAATATAAAGTTGTGGGGAAGAATCTGAAACGCCCCGGAAATGTGCCTCGGAAATGTCCATAACCATAATTTTCATATATCTCAACATTTGTGCGTGATATCAAAAATCTGACTTCATATTCTTGATCAGGGAGAAAAATGGAGTGCAAAATGGCTATAACTCAGATTTTAGAAGACCAACAGAAAAAATTATTTTCGCCAAATTTTCAATTCCAATGAGCATTCGCATTTGCACCACAACGCGGGCCTGTCGGGGAGCAGTGTTATCATTGTTGACACCCAATTTTGACTCTCCATATTATAAATTAATTATAGAGCTTCTTCAATTTTTAACAATTTGAAATAATTATTTTAAGAAAAATTAAAAATTGAAAAAAATATTTTGAGTTATTTTTTTTGTATTACACAATATTTAAGTTATCTTTTGGTATTATATATGTATGTATGTATGTATGTATCTGTATGTTATGTAATTACATATATTCTCATGATCATCCAAAAACTAAAAGATTACATTTTTGTTTATTTTACAAATTATTTTTTTAAAAAAATTTAAGTAATTCATAATTGAATGAATTATTTCGCTTATTTAAAAAAACTCGTTAATTGATCTATTTTAATTTATCAAGTATTTTAAAATTCAAACCCACACCCCCGACCCCACGTGTCCCCGTACTTTTTCTTTTTTTACTTTACTTTTTCTTTAACTTTCCTTTTTCTTTTCTATGTGAGACCCACGTGTCCCCTTTTTTCATTTTCTCTTCTCTCCTCACACACACGTTGTCACTCCTCTCATCTTTCTTCTTTTTTCAAACAAGAATACACACCAATAACAAAAACATGAATGCCCAACAATTCAAACGGCTCCAATCCGAGTCACCCGACAGTCCCCAACGTCTCTCGAATGGGGGATTCAAACTTGAATTCAATGTCCCCCCAATTCTTGCCCTATGTTCGGCTATAAAATCCCCCTTCCATTCCATTAGTAGGGGTGAATTTTTGGGATTAAAAAGCATCATTGAAATTCCATTTATGAGTCGTTCCCCACCTTTGAATTACCTTCAGAAATTTTCTAAGCAAGTTCAATTTTTGATTTTCCTAAGACCAGAAGTTCCCCTTTCCGAGGTTAAAAAGTTCATAGAAAACTCTTTCTTGTGGGGAGGATTCGTTTCTAGGCTTGTTCGTCTCAGTTCGTTGCTCCAAAAAAGGTAAATATCTTTTCAATTTTAACTTGTTTTAGTTCATCTTGCTGGTAGCATTAATGGATAGATTGTAGCTTGTTGTTATTAGTTTAGCTATTTTTATTAGTTTGCAGTGTGAAACGATCATTGTTAAGATTTTCTTGTACTATATCTACGAGAATGAGTTCTTTTTTGTGTTTCTTTCTACTTTTTGATAGCTTTTCTATCTTTTGAATGGCTGTTGACTGCAATAGCTAAAAGACCCACTCGGTATGAGTATTTTATCGTCATTTTGCTGGATTCATGTTCTGGTTTGCTCATGTTATTTCCCATAAGTCATTTTAAGTAACAACATAAGAGAATGTAATATGAATTTTGACTTGTAATGTGGTCTCAATACGTTTAACAGTATGTTACATCTTGCACAGAGTAGATAAATGGAGTTCTAGCCTTCAAATGTCAATATTTCTTATTAATTCTTCAGATTTTCAGCTTGTTGTTGGATCTTATTTTCTTTATGAAGCTTATTACATGAAAAGAATGAGTGAATTTTATTTTTGTTTCATGATATACGTAGTCCATTTTCTGAGCGCCTTTCTTACTTATTATGAACTATTTGAAAGTTTTGTTCTTGCATTTTCCTAGCTTGCTTTAACTTTCATCTGGTTAGTTTAAAGATATGACTAGTTCACCCACTTTAGTTATAAATAAAAGGTTTATTTTAGCATCATCTATTAATTTTCATTTTATTCTCCTTCTCAATCCTAAGTGAATTTGCATTAGCAGTGGTTCTTTTTTTTTAATAGGATACTTGATTTTCCTTCCCAATTTATGTTTCAGATAATCCCTTGTTCGTATACTAATTATTTTTTTTTATTGTATGAAATCCTCATGAGTCTATCGGGATTCCCCCATTCATTTTCGCATTTTTCGATGGGCTATGGAGACCCAAGTTTCTTCTTGAGTCAGCCTCGTCATGTTAATGACAAATTTCGGAGCTGAAATGCAAGTCATGGAAGCTGGAAAATTAGTGATATACACTGATATACACCCGATATACAACTAATGTATACAAAGGATAAAAAGGGCTAAAGCTCAAGTTCAAAGAGAAGCAGCAACCAAAAATCCATAATGCCAGACAGGCCCAAATTTTAGATTTAGGACAGGTTTTGAAGTTGGGCCTGCCAAAGCCCAATCTTTTTTTATTTCTTGTTCCTTGTATATTTATTTGTTTGTTATACTTGTTATTTGTCTCCAACACTAATATTAGTTTTGTAGTTATTTTGTTTTAATCTAATTAATTTCCCCCTAAGTCTACCATTTGTGTTAAATCTCATTCTAAAGATTTTGTGAATTTTTTATATACTAAGATCATATTCTAAAAATTGGACTTTTTACGAAATTCCGTCAAATGGTTCAAATGTTTGTTCTTCGAAAAGTCTCACATTCCCTTTTCTTTCACATTTAATTGTTTAGTAATTTTAAAATTCTAGTATCTCAAGATTCTCAAAATTTTGTTAAGTTGTCAAAATTGAACAAATTCTGTTAAGTCTTAAAACCTTTTTCTTTTAGTTTCTTTTAAAGCCTGTTAATCAATTTTTTTTTTATAAAAAAGTTAGTCAAATTTCGTAATTGCTGGACAACTGTGTGTTAGCGGTCATTTCAAGTGTGTAAACCTTCTTGAAGTGGAAACGTTAACCCGGACCTTTTCTTTGGATTTTTAAAAGATTTTTTAAAAGATTTTTTCTGTTTAAGTCTTTTAAAAATATTTTAAGGGTTTTCTTGATTTTGCCTAAAAATTAAGTGGTGACTTTGTTTAATTTTGAAAATTTGGTTTACTTAATCAATTAAGTAATAAATCGAATTTTCAAAAACTAAGGTCATTTTTCCAAAATAACAGAATGACGACTCCGCTGGGGATTTAATTAGGTTCTAACCGTTAGATTGGGTTGTTTGACTAACTATTTGGTTTGTAATATTTAGTAATTTTAACTTCCCCATTTGCTTTATTTATTTATATTTGAATATAAACTGTTTCATTCCGCTCATACTTCCTCCAATTTTGGAAAATTGACACTATCACACATACACGTGAGGTGTGCTTTGCACACCCGCAAACTTCTTTGAAAAATTCAAAATTTAAGAGAGTTGGCATATGCGCGGAGTGTTCGGATCTTTTTCCATGTGGCCGCGTAGCGTCCTCATTCGAGTTGTCCTCTCGGGAACATATTGTCTAGTAAGAAACATCTTAGAAAATATGAGATAGAGCTAAACCAAATCCTTACTTCTAAGCATTTGCCTAGGTCGACCCAATACCTGAGGGGTATTGGGCCCATTAGTAGATCACCTTGAGTCCATAATGGCCCCCGACCTAATTGAACGATCATGCTTATGTGTTCATATTTGAAGAATGTATATGTTTTGACGAACCATTGTCCCTTGGGGTTGGTAATTTATTTAATAAGCTTAGTTTGGTCAAAGAAGGATCTTCATGGGGCATTACTTCATCCAAATACGTTCGGAGACACCGAGAAGTGAGGAAGAAGAGATTTTTCCACGACGACTTAGCTTAGGACTATACCCCAGTGTGAGATGACTTTTGTACTCCCCTTTCCCCATGTCATGTATCCCCTTTCAGTTTATTCATAAGGCTCGTATAAATATTTTGGGGCAATGGGACATTTCAAATTGAACATCCTTCAAATTGTTAAGCATACCCTTGGCACAAAAGGATCACATATCTATTTAGGACACACCATATATGTTTACGTGCTATATTTTATAACTGTTTATGTGATTATGTTGCTTTGTTCGAAGACTCCTAGTCCACTTCTTTTTGAAAGTTTCTAGAATCCCCTAAGAACAAATATAAAGTCACTATCAAATGTTTGTCCAAACACTCTTCGAGTCTTGAGTTTCTCAATATAATTCGAACTCCACTATCAAAATTCTAAATTGTTGCTCTTTTCAACTGACAAAGATGAATTTTTCATTTTAATTTGAAAAATATTCAAGCGAACTACGTCAGACCTGATTTCTCCTTCGTGAGATGCGTAGGTAGCCTTCTATGGATCGGTCCCTTATTTTTGAAGAACATATTTCTCCCCCTTCATCCTTACAAGAGAATCTGTTAGAACCCGTATGTCCTCAATTGGTTCAATTTGGTAAAGTTTGGGACCAAATGTAAATTTATTCTAAAGTGTGGCTTTAAGATTTAAAATTTTTAGTGGGGTCATATGTTGTGGCTCTTTTAGATTGGTTCAAGTGGAAGATTCTTTTTCTATATATAGGTACGCCTCTCTTGTACAAGAAGAGTTCTCATATTTTTAAAAAAGAGAGAGAGAGAGCAACCAAGAAAGCATAGCAGCCCTCTCGGGTTGCTATAGTAGCTCAGGGGAAATTTTTATTTTTTTAATTTTTCGATTATTTGACGCTTCAAGCTTGGTATATTGGGTCCCCTAAGTAGCGTGGAGGCGTTAGTTGGTCAAGGGAGCGCTTGGTTTGATGGCTATGAAGACGTGTGTCTAGTAAGGGGCTTGAAAGGCATGTTAACTTCTAGCTTCATTTACGTAAATTAAATATTGTGGGTGCATTAGGGGTGTGTTAAATTGAAGGTAAAAAATGAAAATAGGGTTGGTTGTTAGTTTGAATTGTGAATTTGGAATTTGGAGTTTGAAACTGGGGACAAGCTTGCATATGAAGATATATTGATTTATAGTCATGTGTTTAT
>JAABOM020004869.1:0-20317 GCA_011800125.2 Solanum clarkiae | reverse complement strand
CAAAAGGAGCCATACCAATGCTAGAATGATAGCTATTATTGTAAGCAAACTCAATGAGTGGAAGATGATCATCCCAACTATCTTTAAACTCCAACACACAAGCTCTAAGCATATCCTAAAGATTTTGGATAGTTCTTTTGGCTTGGTCATTTGTTTGAGGGTGAAAGGTCGTACTAAGCTTTACCTTCGTACCAAGACCTCTTTGGAAGGACCTCCAAAAGTGAGAAGTGAATTGAGCACCATTATCTGATATGAGAGACAAGGGTACCCATGCAATCTAACTAATTCATAAATGTAAAACTTAGCATAATCATTAGCACCATAAGTAGTTTTAACCAGTACGAAATGAGCCGACTTTGTCATTCTATCATCAACAACCCAAATAGAATCAAAACACTTTCTAGTCTTAGGCAACCCAACCACAAAATCCATGTTATTTTCCTCCCACTTCCAAGTAGGAACCTCTATATCTTGGGTTAGGCCACCCGACCTTTGATGTTTGACGTTAACTTGTTGGCAATTATAGCATTCGGATACAAACTCAGCAATATCTCTCTTCATACCACCCCACCAAAGCACTCCCTCAAATCTCTACACACTTTTGTAGTAATAGGGCGAATATAATAGGAAGTTTATAAGCCTCATCTAAAATATTCTCCTTCAAGTTATCAACACAAGGCACACACAATCTACCTAGGTACCTAAGGGCACCATCTCCCCCTTAGGAGAAAACCTCCACCTTATTATCACTCATCAAGGCCTTCAATTCTAGCAAGGCGGGGTCAAGATCTTTCTTTTCCATCACCTCCTCAATCAATGATGATTTTGAGCCGTCAAAAACCACTATACCACCATTGTCAACCTCCTCCAACGAAAATCCCAACCTAGCCAACCGATGGACCTCTCAAGCCACATCTTTGCCACCATCATCAACATGTTCTAGGCCACCTATAGACACCATACTAAAAGCATCGGCCACAACATTGGACTTACTGGGTTGATAATGCACACTCATATCATATTCTTTATGAAGCTATAACCACCTTGGTTTTCTCAAGTTGAGATATTTTTGGGTGAATACATATTAGAGACTCTGATGATTGGTAAACACATCAACATTCACCCCATACAAGTAATGATGCCAAATTTTCAAAGCAAATACCACGCGGCCAACTAAAGATCATAGGTAGGATAATTCTTTTCATGCACCTTAAGTTGTATAGAGGCATAAGCTATCACTTTACCATTTTTTCATCGGGACACAACCCAAACCAATACAACAAACCCTTCCAACCCTTCCAATAGAGACAGGATAGTAGCGGAGACAAGCTTATTTTTTAAAGTTTGGAAACTCTTTTCGCACTCATTAGTCCATACAAATTTAGCCTTCTTTTGGGTCAACTTAGTTATGGGAGAAACAATAGAAGAGAACCCATTCACAAAACTCTGCTAGTAACCTGCTAAGCCCAAGAAACTTCTAATGTCTTATGGAGTCAAAGGTTTAGGCCACTTTGTAACTACCTCTGTTATTTTAGGACCCACTTTAATACTATACCTCGACACCACATGACCTAGGAAGCCAACCTATTTCAACCAAATCTCATATTTTTCATATTTGGCATACAATTTCTCCTCCCTCAAGATTTGTAACTCTACCCTCAAGTGATCCATATGCTCCTCCTCACCATGGGAATAAATCAAGATATCATCAATAAATACCACTACAAACAACATAAGGTAGGGCTTGAAGACCCTATTCAAAAGATCCGTGAAGATAGCCTATGCATTGGTCAACCCAAAAGACATAACCACAAATTCATAGTGCCAATAGTTAGTCCAGAAGGCCGTCTTGGGAATGTTACACTCCCTCACTTTCACTTGGTGATACCCAAACCGAAGATCAATCTTAGAGAAGTGACTAGCCCCTTGAAGTTGGTCAAAAAGTGATTAATCCTTGGTAGAGGGTGCTTATTCTTCATGGTGACTCTATTAAGTTGCCGGTAATCAATGCACATTCTAAGAGAACCATCCGTCTTCTTCACAAACAACACCGGTGCACCTCAAGGTGATTGGCTAGGTCTAATAAAATCCTTCTCCAACTAATCCCTAAATTGCTCTTTTAACTCCTTCAACTCCACCATGGCCATATGATAAGGGGGGATAAAAATGGGTGGAGTATCGAGAACGAGATCTATTTTCCTTTCACAAGGAACACCGGGAAGCTCACTGGGGAAGACATCTAGGAACTCATTAACCATATGGACTGACTCTATAGGAAGGGCTTTGGACTCAACATCAACTCTCACAAGATGATAGAGACACCCCTTAGAAATCAACTATTAGGCCTTAAGGCAAGAAATAAACCTACCCTTGACCACTACATTATGACTCTCCCACTCAAGAATGGGTTCATTGGGGAATTAGAATTTGACCCTACGGGTTATACAATCAATAGAGGTATAATATGCATGCAACTAATCCATCCCAAGAATGACATCAAAATCCACCTTATCTAACTCAACAAAATCACAAGGCAATACTTTATGAAAAATGAGAACGGGACAATTTCTATAGACAATTGTAGCAACAATAGATGCACCAAGGGGAGTAGACAATTCATATGACTCACACAATAATTCAGGTTCAATACGAAACTTTTTGGCAACAAAGGGGTTAACAAAAGAAAGAGTGGCACACGGGTCTATCAATGCAGACACATCAAAATCAAAGACTTTTAACAAATCGATGTTGACATCAGGCACTTCATATACCCCTTACTTTCCCTGAAGAGTATAAAACCGATTGTGCCTTGGGGCACAACCGTGTTGACCTCCCTTTCCCAAAGGAACCATATTTGCACCTCGACCTTGTGGACAACCATATCTACCCTTGTTTTGATTATAAGGACAATCAATCTTCTTGCGACCCATTTCTCCACTCAAACATGGGCCGTTATGGTCTCTACCACATCTTGGTGACATAACATTAGTCTCCACACCACCACCTCCTTAGGGCCTTTGATTGTCATTAGCAAACCTTCTATTAGGATCATTTGAAGATCCTTGGACTTGATCAAATTGGTCACCCTTGGGACTTTGGAACCTTCCTTCAAAATAGGCCCTCTTGGCCTTATTACCCCTTCTCTTTCTCAAGATTTCCCCCTCCAATTATTCGACATAATTCATGAGGCAGGAAAAGTCCATATCACCTATCAACATAGCATCACGACACTCCTCATTCACCAAATCCGAGACACCCATCACAAACTTGTTCATTTTAGACCTTGGCTCAGCCACTGTTTGTGGAGCATATTTAGAGAGTTAGTTGAAATTGAGGGCCTACTCCCTCACACTCATAGACCTTTGCTTAAAATTCATGAACTCTATCATTTTGGCCTCCCTTAGCTTAAGACGGAAGAATCGATTGAGAAATGCCACCTTAAACCCCTCCCAAAGGATCACATTGTTGTTCCCCTTCTCCTCCTTCCATTGAGTAAACCATATTTGGGCCACCCCTTTGAGTTGGTAGGCTACCAACTTCACTTTTTCCTCTGATCTAACACCCATGATAGACAACACCTTATACACCTCATCAATAAATTCTTGATGGTCCTCATCCACCTTAGACCCATGAAACTCCGATGGGTTCATCCTTATAAAATCCCTTACCCTATATGTCAGAGTAGGAGCAAGAGTGGCTTGGACCTCTTGGTAGATTTGATTAGTGATAGCTTGAGCTATCATGACAAAACCATCCCAGAACTCTTCATGAGTTGGTTGTTCGTCAGGTGTACGAGCTCTTCTTTCTCCTGAAATAGGCATAATCTAGCATAGCAAAGAACATTCATTAGGAGAAAGCCTTACCTTAACTTCTATAGAACGACATAGATCAAGAAGAAGGGAAACATTTCCTAAAATGCCTCATAGCCTCTTACTCATAGTTGTGGTGCACTTCACAACCACGAATAAGTCTCTAATCGATGCAGTGTGTTGGATGTCGAGAATAATTAACAGCTTGGTGCCTTGATAACAAGTTTGTCATGATCTAAGCCTAGGGTCTAAACATGACACGGCGAATGGGGAACCAAAGGCACCCCAAATAAGCCTCACAGCATATCTTTTACAAATTCTTGGTTGTGGAAGCAATTAAACAATAATAAGAGAATAGAAATAAGGATAAAGGGACTAAGGGAAGTGCTTCATGGCATGAATCATAAAAGGATTCAAATCTCAAAACATAAATACATAACTTGTCCAACAACACCTCAAACATAGATTGGGAGGGGGTCAAGACAACCTTTTGGGCTCACCCTCATAGTCAGAAGCATCTAAATAAAGAAAAGAATCTTTACATAACATAGGGTCAATAGCTATTATCCTCGGAGTTGAGGGCTCACTAAGCTTGCTTCAAGAGATAGTACTAGCCACGTGGAGGAGGAGGATGATCAAGTGGAGCTCCATTTTCTACCTGGTAACATCATCCAGGCATAGAGTATGCATTAGTACATTTAAATATACTAAGTGTGTCAGATGCAATGCCACAAAAGATAAGCAACATAGTGAAAATGCATAATTAGGCAATGGATGAGAGTATAACAATATGGAATACATGAATGAGGCTTGAATTAAACATGCTTATATAGAACATATTACATGTGTAGTAAGAGACCATCATTATAGAATCTAATTCCTACCACCCCCTTAGAAAGGTGATTGAGGTTTCAACCCCTAATATGTTGTCAATATACAACACATTTGGTGCCTGAAACAAGAGATTTTGTGAGTTCTTAAAGAGACTTTTTAGTGTTTTGATGTGTTTTTGTGTTATTCTGGTAGAAAAGTTAGGTTGACATGATTTTGAAGGAAAGTTGTAGATTTTTCTGAAGCATATGCCATATGAGCCCACTAACGAGTTTTAGTCTAAGCTACGAGTCGTAGATATGTCGTAATAGGAAATGGATACCAAAAACTTAGAAATATGCCAAGTGAAGGTCAATCCTACGAGGACATCCTACGAGTCGTAAGACACATTATGACTTGTATAGGTGGACTCATAGCAAGAATCAGAGAGCCAAAATATTGGACCAAACACTGAGGACCAACACTATGAGACAAGCATACGAGTCGTTGCCCAAGCAACGAGTTGTACCTATGGGTCATACCAATTAGTCCAAGATGCCAAAAACATGATACCAGACCCCGACTAAGACTCATAGATCATCTATCTTTTTTTTCTATCAAGAAAAAAAAGGGCAGACTAACTGATATTTATATCAGTTAATGAAGGAGCCCAATGCAAAAAAAATGCATGATGGGGATATTTCCGAAACTCACACAAAAAAAAGAAAGTGAGTTAGACAAAAATAAAAGCAACTTCGACAAAAAAAGAAGTGACTTGGACAAAAAGAAACGAAGTGACTTGGACAAAAAGAAACAAAGTAACTTAGACAAATCTATTTTGTCGATAACCTCAGACCAATCAATCAGATATTGATTAATATGTAATCGATCGAACACTACTTGAAAACGGCTCTTCTGCTCTGAAATGGACTTTACTCTATTTATTTTTTATTGTTTTCCTATTTCATCATCAAATTTTTTCTAATTCATCCTACGAGTTGTACCTGTGAGACTTACCAGCTGCCAGTTGACTTTTTTGTATAAATTTTAGGGTTATTTTATAAATACTATATATAGTATAAGCTAGGCTTTTGAGAAGAGTTCGACTAGTAGACAATACACCATTACATTTTGAATCTTTTTCTTAGTTTTTGGAGTAGTTTATTGTTCTCCTTTGGAAAACCCATTTTAGGGATTGCAAATCTTGCCTTGTAGTTATTGTTGATCAATCAAGCTTGTGTATTTGCAACTTGTGGTACATATTCTCTTTATTGTTATTGGTAAAACTCTCAACTATGTCTATCAAGTGTATTTTTGTGTGTTTTGCTTTATCCATAAGTAGCTAAGCACCCATAACATGGGGTTGTGGGAACCATGGGTAGTTGACTTGAAATAACCTAGGTTTCTTGCATTTCTATGATTGGGGTTTTCCATATATTATCTATTTCCCTTCGTTTTTATTATTGTTTGGTGGTGGCCAACACCAAATCCCTCTTGCTATCACGATCCCAAGCAAGGTAGTGACGAATAGGAAAAGGGAGGTAGATGACAGAATTTCATTGATTTGTTCTCATCTAATCAACTGAGCCTGACCAAAGGAAGTTGACTGGGACAATAGATAATGGTTAGTTGGCATGCCATAATTGTCGACTAAGAGCCATGGTGATATTCGACCTTCACCTTCACAAGAGGGCTTGAAGATCCTAAGTTACCATCCTGCATGTAAATCACCAATTGTAGTTAGGTTATCTAGGATAATCGAGTCGATGATCCATGGGGAACACAATTCCCAAGTTGTCTCCAAAATTGAGTATTTCCTCGAGTTATAGTTAGTGTTTGTTTTATCTTTATTTTTGAACCACAACCCCCCCCCCAATTTAGAGATTGTAGTCATAAATGCTAGAAATGATTAGTGGTGAAATCTTATAATCAAGCCCTGTATTCCTTGTTGATTTGATCCTAACCTTTGTTAGGTTAATTGCTGACAATGATCGCTTTCTTATTGGAGCATGAATATTATCAGAAACTATGGTGCCATTGCCGAGGAATAGGACTAGATTTTTACTTGATTTCACTATTATTTAGTTCTAGTGTTGATTTCTAGAGTCTCATGTATTTTACCTTTTCTGTTTATTTTTGTTAGCGATTCTAGGTTCTGGTTGGCTGGCACTATGACTGAGCAAAAGCTTTACATTCTAAGCGACTTGTTGGAAGCTTTGTAGAGATGCACCCTATTTTATGGGCAAAGGTTCGAGGATCCCCAAAGTCGTCTACAGAATTTCGCTCAAACGATATGGGAGGTCCTTGGGACAAGACATCCTATTTGGGAAGCCATGGCTCTTCAGGTTTTCCCCATGACCCTCCAGAATGAAGTTGCGGAATGGTGGTAAATCCTTCCACCTGATGTTTGCTCAAGCTAGGGGGAAGTACATAGTGTCTTCCTCATGAACTTTTATACAGAGTCCAACCAGCAAAAGCTACAGAACAACATCTGTAACTTCAAAAGTGTGCTAGGAGAACCTTTGGTACTGGCTTGGGAAAGATACAAGCAATTCTTAGCAGCAAATCAGAACCATGGTCTGACTAACGATAAATTGACGGCCAGCTTCTACCGAGCATTAACCTCTGAACAACAAGGGCAGGTTGATGCATTATTTGGAGGGGACTATTAGGAGTTTGTAAGATGACCATTTGATGAGATAATTGAGATTATGGACAAGCTATCCGAAATTGCTCAAGTCTACCAACCTCTTCAAGAGCAGACCATACCATCTACTAGTGCATCTACGGGAGCTTTGAGTAAACCCAAAATTGAAAATGCTACACATTGAAAGATATTACTTCACTAGCTTTGTATCACTAATAAACTGACCCGGATTGAGCATATGCTTGAGCAAGTCCTAATCAAGGCGAATGAAAAAGATGACATTGTCCAGGAGATAAAGATGACATTGTCCAGGAGATAAAGCAACCTGCTCCATCCTATCACCAAGACTTTGCATTGATATATTTTGTTGTCCTCAAATGTAACTACAAAATGGAACAACAAAATATATCAATGCAAAGTCTTGGTGATAGGATGGAGCAGGTTGCTGATCAACTAGATGCAGTGTAAGATTAACAAAGAAAGAGTAGAATGAGCAGAGATGGAACTCACGGAGAAGTATGAATATCCGTGATGGCATAGTCGAGCCACAATGTTAAACAAGGCACTTTTTGGGAGGCAACCCAAGCATCTTTTATGTGTTGTTTTATTTTGAGACAGTTTATCGCATTTTAAGTGTTGGTTAGTAAGTTAATATTGTGTTATGACTGTTGAGACTTTGAACCAGTTATATCAATTGGCATTCTGGTGTGATTTAGGTAATAGGTTGCAGGAACACACCAAGAGTTGAAGGAAGAAGAAAAATTTGTTTGGATGCAACTTCTATGAGCAGGACTACGAGTCGTAGTGAATGTTATGGCTCGTAGTCATGCCTTGTAGAGGGAAACAGTGAGTGCCAGAAGCTGGGACACATTCTACGAGCCAACTTTACAATTATTAGGGCCTCTATGAGTCCTAAGTGGGTTTCGTAGTGTTCAAGATGAAGTCAAAATTTTTCTAAGTGTTGGGTCTGCTATGAGAACGAGATCTATGAGTCTTATGTCATCATACGATTCATAGTCAGGGTCTCGTAAGACCAATTTGTAGAATTTCAAAGGGTGAACCATTTTGAATGTTAAGAGACTAATGTCTTTTGGCTCTTTATGTCCTTTCATGAAGCGTTCCCTTTCAGTGATAACTCGCCCAATCATCCCCTTTCTCTATTTTATTCATCTTCACATCTTTCACCCACTAAAATTCCCCAACAAGTGGAATGTCCACCAAGAACTCTCCCGATTTTTCTTATCATCATTCATTCACACATTCATCTTGTAAGTTCTCGTGGTTAAATTCAGTTTATCTATGAAAAATCCTTGTCTGGTGGATGATTGAATGAAGACGTAAGGATTATGCTTAGTATAACCATGCAATAGTGTCTATGATAGTAAGAAGAATGTGGTATACAATTGTTTATGTCCCTGTAACTGGTTGAGTCTTAAATCTTGTCATTATTTGGTGGTTTGATATCTAATATTATGATTATGTTCTTTTGTTGTGTATTTTATGAATCATAAATAAAGATCATGTGAGTTTGAAATTGTTGGGTTGAGGGGTGTTTTAGTTATTTTCTATGTCCATTGATGTTGATAATTTTAGAGGGATTTTGAACTGTTAAGGAGAAATTCATGTTTTGTTTTGACACGTTTGGTAATGAAGGGTACTTATGTTTGATGCTATATCACCTATGCTTTTGTAGTTGTAACCTCTAATGCCTTTTTGATTTGTTGTTGGTTTCTGTAGAAAGAGTAGAGACACCCAATGGGCTCTCTATTTTCTGCTATGATGACCCATTACGAGTAGTAGGCCCCTCTATAAGTCATAGTGTTCCTTCATAGAAGGAAATAGTCATCCATAGTGCCTTAACCCTTTCCAAGCAAGATTCGCCTATGACTTATATGTAACCCTACGAGTCATACCTATAACTCATATATGCAGCCCTGAACCTGGTTCAGTGTTTTTACTTTTTATAGTTTTTTATTAGTTGTTTGATTGTTTTATGTCTTATCTAGCTAGTATAAGACATCATGGTACTCAGGCTTTGGTTTGTAATGGTTTTGCAGAGACAATGTTTCCAAGAAGACGGAGAGTTGTTGCCCCATCCCCAGACACCAACTGAGCGATGAGTCCTCCGAGGATGAGCAATCAATCAAAAAGATGAATATGCACCGTGATCCTAAGGGGAACATTCCTGTAACACAAGCACAATCAACCAGAGTACCGAGGAAAGTGGATAGCTCCTCCCATTCGGATGAGGAGGATGAAGAAGACAGTTTAGATAATGATGACTCCACTTCTAACTCTATTTCTCTTGAAGTGTCTCAGACTCACCCAGAAGAGATTGTGCCTCCACTACTAGCTGATTCTGCATACACTGTCACCTTCATCGATCCACAAAACACAAGATGGTGTGTTCCTGGAAAGAAAGAAATTTATGATAAGGGACTGGAACTTAAGTGTCAAGAGAGTTTGATGTAGAGATTTCACGAGGAGACAAGGTTGAAAGACTCAGGGATGAAAGATGTACCAGATTTAGAAGCTGATATTGATCTTCATGGTTTAGAATGATTATCACAAGTGCTGGGGAAGTATGCCCCCTACCTGGTCTGAGAATTCTATGCCTCTTACTATGCTACTGTACGTGGAAACCTTCTGAGGTTTATAAGCCCATTGATGCACCACAGTTGAGTGAAGTCATGGTTAGGGGTGAGATTGTCGATATCTCAGGAAAGACTATTTGAAGGGTTGCAATTTGGACCTTCTTATAGGGCCCCACACTCCACAGCAGAATATGACCATAGGATGGCAGATATGAGGAGAGCATTTAATCAGAATGATGCCGCACTGAAGACGAAGTTATTGAGGTGGATAGCGAGCCAAATTTGCGAGGAAGGTGTTAAGTCAATATGGGTTACAGACTATGCCAAGCATATCCTGAAGGCCCATATCTCATTTAGAGAAAATTTTTGGAGGTCTATTATCCGAATGCACATAAGACCCATATTCATAGATAATGTGATCACTTTAGAGAGGGTCGTATTGTTAGCAAGCATCTTGGCAGGGTATGAAATTGATTAGGCTCGCATTTTGGCAAAATAGATCCACGAGTCAGCGGTCTGTACTCATCAAGCATTGCCATTCCCCATTCTGATTCATAGATTATGCAACGAAGTTGGTGTGAGGGTTTTCTCTCCACTTGGACCCTCATGTAGAGCCTTTGCGTATGATGGACCCAAGCCTAATCAAGGCCAACGAAAACCCAATAGCCCTACAGAGAGCTATCCCACCTCAGATTCCAAAGACATTCCCGATAGAGCCTCAGCTTCCATGTTCACCTCCAGCTACTACCGGTACTACTTTAGCTACTGCAGATCCCACGCCAGCAGTTGAGATCATGTCTACACCATCCTCCAACACTACAACACCAGCAGCATTTTCCTTACAGGTTGAACCTCTTTTCTCTACTGTTGCATTTCAGGCTTTATTGTGCAGGGTGGCTGTAGCAGAGGGTCGGTCGCACGATCTATCAACATGGGTTCAGTCATTGATTGATCAAACTTTTCGGGACTCTGAGGAGAGGATGAAGGCATTTTCTAGAGATTTGGTTGATGAGAGAGTCCAAGCGGTGGATGCCAGGGTTGATGCATTTGAGACTAGAGTCCACAAGAGGCTTGAGGGAACTAGGTCTGCCGATGCGAGCGCAGTTACTAAGGAGTTAGCAAAATTCAAGGCTGACTTATTACTATATTAGTAGCCCCTATTCCAATCCCAGAGGGAGTACCAGTAGGAGATAGTGTATTTGATTGTCTCATTAACCATCCGGACATCCGGAGGAAGAGGCCCCTCGAGCACATTGACCCAGAGCCAACCCCGAAAAAGCCAAGACAGGATGAGGATCCCATACTTGAGGAGATGGTGCAGGAGTCACTTTTATTGGTGGCTATTCAGAGAGAGAGAAAGCACACCCTACCCCACCTGGAGAGGGTACTTCCGGTACGGCTATAAAGGAGAGGCAGCCCTAGGACCCCAGACCAATTAGAGACCGGTGCTTGATGCACCATCATGTTTGACTTCTTTTGACCCCAGTGCTCATTTTGTTATGTTGGATACTTTGTTATTTGTTCTTTTTTCAGACCATATTTTTATTATGTTGGTTCTTAGTTTTGTTTAAATATGTTTATGTTGGCTGTTCTTTTTACTTCTACTTTGGATATTTATTTTTAGTTTTTAATGGATGTATGTACATATTTCTATGTTATTGTGTTTTGTTTTTGTTCTTATTTTTACTTTGAGGACAAAGTATCATCTTTTGGTGAGGTGGTGGAAGTTATGGATTAAGATAAAGTCTGAGTAGCCTCAAGCCCATAACTTCACCTATTTTTTATCCCAAGGTTTTCATGCGTGTTTCTTTTTCCTTGTGGATGTTTAACTTTCTATTGAATTGGCATATTTAGGTAGTATAGATAATTTGTAAATGCATAGTCATGGTATTTGTTGGCATATATATGATTCTTAACTGTTCTTTAAACTTTTGATAAAAATATTGGTACCCTCAAAATTTTTGAGGTTGTGATTATTGATTTATTCATACATTTTTTAGTATATGGCAATGTTTATAGTGATATTGTGAAGGTAAGTTGAGGCTGAAAGCATGACCTGTGAGTCTATACTTGATTGTGGATGCAAATGCTATATGTGTCGTGAGTGTATTATGCTGCATTCCTGCATCCTGTATAGACTCAGAACTTATCTTGTTACTCTGAGAATGGCTTGGGTGATGTGGTGGAGATGGAATGGACCTTAGACCCTTGTTCTTTGAGTGAAACCACTTTTAGCCTAAAGGACCCACCAAGTAAGTGAGTGAATCCTTTGTTCCAAATTTTTGAGCTTATCATGTGCTCATTCTTTCTTGATACCTTGCTAGCTTAACCTTGTTTGATGAAATACCTTGATATTGGCCTTGGTCTATCCTTGAACATGTGGACCTTGATTGAGGCCAAAGGCCTAAGTTGAGGGTGGTTGCAGTTAGTGTCCCTGGTTTAAGGCATAGATAACGTGTACCTCACCTGAGTCTAAAAGCCTAAGTTGAGGATGGCCCCTATTGTGTAAAGTAATAATAATAAGGTGGCTAGTTGGGAAATCAAGAAAGAAATGAAAAAGCATGAGCCAAGTGAAGAAAAAGAAGAAAAGTTCCTTAAATTGAGAAAAAAGTAGCGAAAAGTGAGTTTGAAATGAAGGCACAATTGAAAAAAGCAAGAAAGCACTTTAGAAAAGTTCAAAACAAGAGAATAAGGGTGGATTGATTAAAAAAGGGTTGGATTATGAAAGCAAAGAGTATTGGTAAACATAATTCAAGGGCAGCTTTTAGTCGTGACTTGCCCAAAATGCCACACCAAAGCACCTTGAGCCTATGTTACAAGCTTAGAAGTCCTATTGATTCAATTGGTTGTTCATAGCATGGGCCAACATAGTGATGGCATTCTGGAACTCAACTTGTGTAGCCCCACCATCTTGGGGAGCTTGAGGAGCGGGATGAGCCGGTTGCTCCTCGGGTGTATAAGCCCTCCTTGGTCTTCCTCTTGGTAGCGGCATGATCTAAAAGAACAAAAGAGCGCCCATTAGGGAAAGAAGCCTTATTTTCAAAACTAAAGCACGACATAGATCATGAAGAAGTGAAATATTTCCTAAAATACCTCATAGCCTCTTATTCATAATTGTGACACGCTTCACAACCATGAATAAGACTCTACTTGATGTGGTGTGCTGGATTATCGAGGATCATTAACAACCTAGTACTCTATTTCCAATTTTGTCACGACACAACCCTAGGGTCTAGACGTAACATGGCGAATGGAAAACTCGAAGGAACCCCAGACAAGCCTCTTAGCATATCATGCAAACATCCTTGGCTGCGGAGGCAAAATAAACCAAAACAAGTGACATTAATAAAAGGGTAGTGGGACTAAGGGAAGTCTTTCATACCAACATAACGTAATAACAGTCAAACTCAAATACATAAAATACCATATTATCCAATAACACCTCTACATACAATGGAGCAGGGGCCAAGACACTTCCTAGGCTAACCCTCCAGTAATAAGTATCCAAAAAGTAGTACGTGTCTCAACATAGCATGAAAGGAAAGAAATAGATAATGTCCTCAGAGTTGAGGACTTAGCAAAAGCTTCCTTAAAATGAACCGAACTAGCCATGTGGAGAAGGATGATCAATAGGAGCTTCGGTCCCTCCATGGTAATATCATGTAGGCATAGAGTATGCGTTAGTACTTGGAATGTACTAAGTATGCAAGGTGCAATGTAACAAAGACATAAGCCATAATAATCGAATGTATAATCATAGACAATGGATATAATCTAAATTTGGCATGTATGATCAATGCTTGTAATAAAACATGCATTTAGATATTCAACTTGCATAACATAACATAAATATGTGGGAGGAGACCTTAACCGACATGTAAGACCAAGAGAGCTACTACTTGGAATCCCGATGCATGACACCCCACTGGAGAAGGTGTGGTATACTTGCCAAGGTAAACCATACTTGACCCCACTTTGTGGGTAACTTGTCTTAGATGGATCTAGTAGTAAAGCCCTTTTAGGGAAATAATATAATCGTATGGTGACATATAGTTTAGAGATTGACACTTCATATACGAACCCCTTGAGTCTAGCCCTCGCCTTGAGCCTCAATCGGTGCTAAGTCTAATCCTACAAAATACTTGAAATAATCATAGATTTAATCATAACATGAATAACTTGTAAAAGACTTATAACATGACATGAGTCGCTCATTAACATACTTGACCCCTACATGGGCATCTACTTGATACTAAAGGGTAGAAATAAATACATGAACTTGACCCCTTCTAGTAGTTATTGCATTTCAGATGAGGGTGGAGATTATAACATACTTGTCCCCTACTAGTGAGCTTAACTTGAATATAAAGGTAAAATAGTAATCATGCTTGACCCTTCAATTAGACATAATTGGGTCACAAGAAGGTAGAATCTTAGAATAAGGGCTCAACTTATCACTTATAAAGTCATAAAAACCTTTCATAAGCTTAACACATGCTTGGGAGCTCATAATTATCATGATATTATGTGACTTGCAAATCATGCAATAATTCATCTTCAACTTGAAAATCCTTGTCATATATTTTAATAAAAAATAGTGGGTATTTAGAAATCATGTACAAAGTATGCAATTTATAGAATAATAACCATAAGAGAGTAAAATCATCTCTTTCAGAGTAATGCAAATCGCCCAACCAACATAGTAGTAAAACCCTTATTTTTGGACCCATAATGAGATGTAATGGTTCTAATCCTTACCTATGCTTGGCTACATTGGTTTGACAACTGTGAATTGGGTTAACTTTTACTCTTTCGGTGCTCGATACTCCTCCCAAGACTCAATGCTCATAAGACAATCAATCCTATCAAATCATCTCGATCAACACATCTCCAATCAGCCTCATGGAGGCAATCATCATTCAACTAGTCTCATAGGGACTCTCATCATCTCATCAATTAACATCTCAATCAATATCTCAAGGCATAGAATAATTTTTAGGGAAAAACTGAATCGACAAATCATTAGAGTTCATCTATGAAGACTCATAGGACTATCTACTGCCATCAACCTATCATCGTTATCACATTCACATGAACTTGTCAATTTAAACATGAATGTATGCAATGACATGAGGGCTGAACTTAAGACTTGAAATCATATAGGGGACTTAGAGTTAGTACCTTCGGCTTGAGTAGACTGGAAGAGATAAAGATATCACTTTTGCATGTCCGCTTTGGCCTCCCAAGTAGCACTTTCAACTTGTTGATTCCTCCAAAGGACCTTGACAGAAGCCACATCCTTGTTCCTCAAACTCTTCACTTGTCTATCCAAAATCTGAACCGGAACCTCTTCATATGTGAAGTTGTCTTCAATAACACCTAACATCAAGAGGCACAATAGCATTAGGGCCTCCTACACAATTCCTCAACATGGATACATGAAAGATCAGGTGAACAAAATCCATCTCACTAGGCAATTCCAACTCATAGGCTACCTTGTCGATCCTCCTCATTACCCTATAAAGACCCACATATCTTGTACTCAACTTGCCATTCTTACCAAAATGAACCATACCCTTCATGGGTGACACCTTCAAATAGACCAAATCATAAACTTTGAATTCAAGATCCCTTCTCCTCACATCGGCATAGGACTTTTGGCTATTTTGGGCCGTCTTCAACCTTTCTCTAATCATCCTAACCTTCTCAAGAGCATCCATAACTAGATCTGGTCCTAACAAAGCCACCTCTCCAACCTCAAATCATCCAATCGGTGATCTAAAACATTTACCATAGAGAGCCTTAAAAGGGGCCATACCGATGCTAGAATGATAGCTAGTGTTATAAGCGAAATCAATCAATGGAAGAAGATCATCCCAAATACCCTTAAACTCCAATACACAAGTCCTAACCATATCTTCAAGTGTTTGGATAGTTCTTTTAGCTTGGCCATCCGTTTGATGGTGAAAGGTCATACTACGTTTAACTCTTGTACCAAGACCCCTTTGAAAGGACCTCCAAAAATGTGAAGTAAATTGAACACCACGATCCAATATAATGGACAAAGGAACCCCATGCAACCTTACCAAGTGATGAATGTACAACCTAGCATAATCTTCAGCCCCATATGTGGTCTTAACCGGTAGAAAGTGAGCCAATTTCGTCATCCTATCAACCATGACCCAAATGGAATCAAAACACTTTATAGTCATGGGCAACCCAACCAAAAAATCCATACTAATCTCCTCCCACTTCCAAGTAGGAATCTCTATATCTTGGGTTAAGCCACCCGTCATTTGATGTTCGGATTTGACTTGTTGGCAACTATGACAACCGGAAACAAATTTTGCAATGCCCCTCTTTATACCTCCCTACCAATACACCTCTCTCAAATCTTTATACATCTTAGTAGAATCGGGGTGAATAGAATAAGAATAATTATGAGCCTCATCAAGAATCTTCTCCCTCTAAGTCATTAATACAAGACACCTACAACCTACTTTAGTACCTAAGGCACGATTTCCCCCTTGGGAGAAAACCTCCACCTTACCATCTTTTACCAATGCCTTTAGTTCTAACAATAAGGGGTCAAGGTCTTGCTTAGCTTTCACCTCCTCAACCAATGAAGATTTAGAGTAATCAACTACCACAATACCCCCATTATCCACCTCTTCTAACCTAACTCTCAATCTAGCCAACTGATGGACCTCCCTAGCTACCCCTTTGCCACCATCACCAACATGTGCCAGGCTACCTATGGACACCCTACTCAAAGCATCAACCACCACATTAGCCTTACAGGGATGATAATGTACATTCATATCATAGTCCTTAGGAAGTTCTAGCCACCTTTTTTGTCTCAAGTTGAGGTCCTTATGAGTAAAGACATATTGGAGACTCTTATGATCGGTGAACACATCAACATGCACCCCATACAAATAGTGATGCCAAATTTTCAAAGCAACGACCACTATGGGTAATTCTAGATCATGAGTAGGATAATTCCTTTCATGCACTTTGAGTTGTCTAGAAGCATAGGCTATCACCTTACTACTTTGCATCAACACGCAACCCAAACCAACTCTTGAAGTATCACAATACACAACAAATCCTTCTAGCCCTTCCGATAGTGACAATATAGGAGTGGACGCAAGCTTATCTTTCAATGTTCGAAAATTCTATTCACAACCATAGGTCAACACAAATTTGTCCTTCTTTTGAGTCAATTTGGTCATAGGAGAGGCAATAGGAGAGAATCCATTCACAAATCTTCGGTAATAACCTGCTATGCCCAAGAAGCTTCTAATATCCAACAGGGTCAATGGTCCAGGCTAATTTCTAATCACATCCATCTTTTCAGGATCCACCTTGATACCGTCCCCCAACACCACATGTCCAAGTAATACAACCTCCTTTAACCAAAATTCACACTTCTCATACTTAGCATACAACTTCTCTTCCCTCCATCTTTATAGAACTACCCTCAAATGACTCTTATGCTCCTCCTCACTATGTAAGTAGGTCAAAATATCTTCAATGAAGACCACAACAAATAAATCAAGGTAGGGTTTGAAAATCCTATTCATAAGATCCATGAAGATGGTCGATGCATTGGTCAACCCAAAGGACATCACAACTAACTCATAATGCCCATACCTAGTCCGGAAGGCCGTCCTGGGAATATCACACTCACTCACCTTCACTTGATGATACCTGGACCAATAACTCAGTCTTAGAGAAGTGACTAGCCCCTTACAATTTTTCAAACATATCATCAATCCTTGGAAGAGGATACTTATTCTTTATGGTGACTTTATTGAGTTGCCGGTAGTCTATACATATTCTAAGAGACCCATCTTCATTCTTCACAAACAACATCAATTCACCCCACGGTGATTGGGTAGGCCTAATGAAACCCTTCTACAACAAATCCCTCAATTGCTCCTTCAACTCCTTTAACTCTGCGGGGGCTATACGGTAAGGGAGAATGAAATGGGTTGAGTACCAAGAAGGAGGTCTATGCCAAAATCTATTTCCCTTTTGGGAGAAACACCGCGAAGGTCACTAGGAAAGACATCAAGGAACTTATTTACCACCGGAATTGACTCTACTGGAAAGACCTTAGACTCAATATCCCTAACCCTCACAAGATGAAAGAGACACCCTTAGAGATCAACTTATGGGCTTTAATACAAGAAATGAATCCACCCTTGACCACCACATCATGACTCTCTCACTTAAGGATGGGTTCATTTGGGAATTGGAATTTGACCCTGCGGGTTCTACAATCAATAGAGGCGTAGTATGCATGCAACCAATTCATCCAAAGTATGATAACAAAATCCACCATTTCCAACACAACAAGATCACAAGGAAATATCTTATGCATAATGTAAATGGGACAATTTCTATAAACCTTTCTAGAAAAAATAGATTCACCAATAGGAGTAGACACCTAATAAGACTCATACAACAATTCGAGCTCAACATGGAACTTTTTGGTCAACAAAAGGGTAACAAAAGAATGAGTGGCACTCGGATCAATCAATGCATACACATAAAATTAAAGACTTTCAACATACTAGTAATGACATCGGGGTCCTCCTCAACCCTTTGCCTCCTTTGTAGTGCATATAATCGATTGTGCCTTGGGGCACCACCTTGTTGACCACCTCTCCCCAAAGGAACCACATTTGCACCTTGTGGATGAACCTCCTTACCCTTGTCGCGTCTACGAGGACAATCAATCTCTTTGTGACCCACTCCTCCACATCCATGACATGCATTAGTGTCTTTCAAACATGAGCCCCCATGACTCCTACAACATTTTGAACATGCACTACTATAAAAGATACATTTAGCGGCAATAATATTTGCCGCAATACCCTATACCGGCTAATGGTATTTCGCCGGTAATGTTGGGGTCGAGAAAGCCTTTCCAACCATGGTGGGTATTGCAGGTAAAGGGTACCAGAAATTGCCGCTAAATACCAATAGCTTTTACGACAATTGTTTGTGCCAATTATATTAGCTACCAAATGTACTTCATGTCCGTTAACTTTGGTATTTTAGCATTCATTTTTTAGTCGATAAAACAAAATAAAATAGCCTCTAAAAGGTAGTTATCTTAACAGCAATCATTTGTGGCAATTGTATTGGTAGTTAAAGTTATTGTATATCGGCTAACTTCATTCTTTTAGCATCCATTATTTTAGTCAATAAATCCTCATAAATAGCCGCTAAAATATAGTAGTTTTAATGGCAATTATTTATGCAACTATATTGGCTGCTAAATGTTGTTTGTATTCTCTAGAAATGGTCTTTTAGTAACCAATATTTTAATAAAACATTCAAATAAATCGCCGCTAAAAGGTAATTATTTTAAGGGGAAAATTTTGAAATCGCATGTTATGACTACAATATACCTTCCAAAAATGTCTTAGTTTGCCCTTTTAGCGTCCATTTATAATAACGTCAACATTGATTAGTAGGGATCATTAATAATAACTACTACATTTGTCAAACAATTATATATTGAAATCTATCGAACTTGTTGGCAAATGGTTAAAAACACATCGCTATTAATCCATAAAATTTAATAGATCTCCATTAAATCTGGACAAATAAAAGGAAGGAGTAATCTAAAATATGAACGTCACAACTTATAAGAATAAACTTATATTGTTCTTACTAATATCTATCCTATTGAATAATGTCTTCAAATGAGTTTGTAGTCTTTTGCATATTAAATCTCCCAATGTAAAATTTGCAATTTTTAGATTATAGGACCTGAAAAAAATAAATTTATCAAAAGATGAAATGTAAAATATAAAAACATTATAATTAGTAGTGTGGCTAATCTATAAAATTATAAGTAAGAAATGTCTGAACAGAAATCAAGTCCGGTTGAAAGTCAAAGCTAGATTAACAGTACTCAACAATATATGATATGGAGCCACGACACAAAAAATTAATCAAATACAGGTTGCTCCTCCTGTATTTGATGGAAATGATGCTCACTAATTGGAATTTGTAACACCCCACACCTTATCATACTAATACTATGAAAATCAAGTATGATATGATTTGGTTAAACTAGCGCAAGTTTTCAAAAGAGTTTCAATCTCGCGTCAATGGGCTATATGTGCATCTAGCGCTTAAGAGGGTCGAGTGTATACATGTTTTGTATCGAAATAAGGAGATTACGGACTTAAAATCAAATGAGAGAATTGAGGTGCTTGTAGGACTTAGGAAGCAAGAAGGTGAGTCAGATACTTGCTTAGCTTAAAATTGCTAACTAAACGGAGGCGAGACCCGACATCGAAATTGTCCAAGTTTGATTACGAATAAAGTCCGTGTTACCGATGTAACTTTGGCCTATGTTTTAGCACCATAAATGGACTATATGTTCATCCCAAGAGAAGTATTAAAAAGGGCCCAAAGACAATACAAAACAC
>JAABOM020004868.1:0-59798 GCA_011800125.2 Solanum clarkiae | reverse complement strand
CAGAATAAGGTAAAGCTTGAAGATAAGTTTTGTACTCAATTAATTTCTCAGTCCCTCTAGTCGGGTGGGCGCCGGCCAGTTTTTCGACCAGATCCCCCTAAAAACTGTACGTGCGGGTCTCCCCGCATGCGGCTCACGCCATTCGAGGTGGCTAAGCCCAGCATTCATTCGCCAAATCCTGTAGTGAAATTGAAAAAAAACATAAGAGACATAAACAAGTGGAACTGGGACTAAGGGAGAGAGATTAATACTCAAGTAATTTGCAAACTTTATAGAACAAAGGCAAGGGACTAATAGGAAAAGCTTGCATAACATCATAATCGAGAGACAAAAGAGTCAAGGCTCATATTATAGATACATGGCATGTCCAACAACACCTCTACTACATAGATAAGAGCGGGAGCAAGATAAAGAAATCGGACTCACCCTCATAGTCAAGATAGAAAATAAAAAGAGTGTCTTAATACATAATAAGAGAAACACATACTAAGGTTCTTGAAGTGGAGGACTCACCAACTAGCTTAAGTAGCACCGAACTAGCCAAGTGGAGGAGGAGGATAATCAACTTGGGCTTTGATTCCTACATGGTGATATCCTGTAGGCAAGAGTATGCGTTAGTACGTTTGAATGTACTAAGTATGTAGGATGCAATGCAACAAGAATTATACATCATAATCAAAATGCATAACAATAGGCAATAGGCATAATATAACAATATGGCATGCAAGATCAATACATAAGTAAAACATGCTTAAGTAACTCATGCTCATATAGGATATCATATGTGGAAAAAATACCAAGCTAGATTTCCAAAGTACAAACCCCTTGGTAGGTTAGTGATGATAGCACCCATCACCCTAGTGTGTGAGGTACAAATCTCTCATCAAGGTTAATGATGATAGCACCCATTTCCTTAGTGTGTTAGGTACAAACCTCTCATTAAGGTTAGTGATTATAGCACCCATCACCCTAGTGTGTGAGGCACAAACCCCTCATCAAGGTTAGTGATGATAGCACACATCACCCTAGTGTGTGAAGTACAAATCCCTCATCAAGGTTAGTGATGATAGCATCCATATCACCCTAATGGTTGAGATGTTAACCCCTCAACTTGGTCACCCAGAATGGGCATGGTCTAATGCAACACTTTATATAGAATATATCCTTTACATAAGCTCTTTCCATTATTATAAGATCATTCATATCATATCTCATGCTTTGGACCCTCAATTCCTCAAGAAACAATGACTGGACATTTTATCGAACACTTAGAGGGTGTGAAATGGTAGTATAAAATCATGCAATTTAGAGATGAAATCATGCAAGAAAATCCATTGTAAAACCATCAATCGAAACCTTGCAACACCATCAAGCAATATACATCAAAACCCCTCCTCAAATCTTACATTAGATCCAAGATTGACAACCCAAAACATAGCAAAACATTTATACTTTCATGAACTCAATTCACTGTGCAGTAAATTCCTTAATATACAAAATCCATATGTAAAATCAACTTTAAATCATGCAAATTGAGTAAAAGGAAATTAGGGAAACATGGGTGGAAGAACCCAATGGCTAAAACCTACATACCTTGATCTTGAAGAATTTCTTGAAGAAGACTTTAATGGAGACTTGAAGCTTGAAGGAATTTCTTAGATCCAGATGAGGGTTTTGGGAGTTGAATCTTGAGAGAAATGTTAGTCTAAGTGTTTGAGCGAGTATTGGGGATTGTTTAGGATGATATGAGGGTGAAACTAGGCTAAGTATAGTTGTTTTCTCGTGTGGGAAAGCTTAGGCCCAAGACTTAAAGTTCTTGGACCGAAAAATAAAAACTGAACCAAAATAACACTGGGGTGCGTTGCCCCAGACGCGGATTTCATTCTGGAATTCGTCACTTGGAATTTTGAATTGTAAATCATTCGCTCTAAAATCGGGGTATACCTTTTTCCCCTAATTTTGACCCTCTGAACAAGAATATGCAGTCAGATTTTCGGTATCACGCACGAATTTTAAGATATATGGAATTTAAAATTCTGGACATTCTAAGGCACATTTTCGGCACTTTTTAGGGTCGTTTCAATATCTGCCCCTTAGGATCATTTGTCCCCGAATGCAAAAGAATCGTACAAGAGAAGAGTAATCATGAATAAATCATCCCCAACAAGAATGCAACATTATATTTAAAACATCATTTTCAAAATCTCAACATATGTCTAAAATCATCATAAATTTGCCAACTTAAACATGAATGCATATGAGCGACATAGGGGCTGAAATATAAGGCTTGAAATCACAAGAAGAACCTAGTCGCTATCTTAGGCTTGATTAGAGTGAATGAAGTATTAATATCGCTCCCATAAGATCACTTTGGCTTCCTTGGAGACACCTTTGACTTGATGATCCTTTCAACAGTTCCTTAATGAACACCACATCCTCATCAATCAACTTCTCCACTCATCCATCCGACACCTCCACCGAGACCTTCCTCTAAGCCTATTTGTCCTCCACATCACCCATGATTTCAATAAGTGCTAAAGCACTAGAGTCACCAACAAATCCCATCTATGTAGAAGCATGAAGAACCGGATGAACCATATCTACATCCAAAGGAAAATTCCCAAATTTATGCAACCTTACCAACCTCCCTCTACACTCTATAAGGACTCACAATCCTTAACTCAATTCTCAATCTTAAATACACAACCCACTTGGTACCATAAACGCCATCTCCCCCTTGGGAGACAACCTCCACTCTATCATTCTCTTACTCAGAACTTCCAACTCTAATAAGGCGAAAATCAAGGCCTTGTCTATTATAGTCCTCTTAACCTAAGGAGATTTGGAACCATCAGGAACACTACACCACCATGCAGAACTTCCCTCAACCTAACTTCCAACCGAACCAACCGATGGAGCCTACTAGTCTCCTCCTTGCCACCATCAACAGCACATGCTAGGCTACCTAGAGCACCAATCACAACATTAGCCTTACCGGGGAAAGATAATGCACACTCAGTCATAATCCTTAAAGAATTCTAACCAACTTCTTGCTATCCACAATGCACACCTATCATATTTAGCAAACAATCTCCCATCCTCCAAGACTTGCAACACTATCCCTAAATGATTCACAAGATCTAAACAAATCAATACCTCATCACTAGATACCACTACAAACATATCTAGGTAGGGTTTTAAGACCCTATTAAAGAAACCCACAAACACTATTGGTACATGAGCCAACCAAACAACTCCACCAATATTTAAAATGATCATTCCTAGTTCAAAAGGACACTTAGGGATATCACCTACCCTCCTCCACACTTGGGGATAAAACCTGCACAAAAGACCAATCTTAGAGAAGTGACTAACCCATTGTAGCTGGCCAAATAGATCGATCATCCTCAACCATCATATTACAACCTTACGAGTTCTACACCCATTTGAAGCATGCTATACAAATAGCCCAAACTAGCACCAAACCCCCAACCCATCAAGCTAAGTTCAACCAAGATCTCAAGATAAGGCTCTATGCAACAAGAACATGGGCAACCCTCATAGAACCCCCTCTCAATCCATTGGTGCTAAATCTTCATCCCACAAGAATACTTATAATATACATATACATACTTTCAAAGAGGCAATAGTGAATTTTCTTTCCAAATCATTTCAATGCAAAATTGGGCTTAAAAGCCAGAACATTCATAATAATTCATACTTAGGCTCAAATGCCAAAATCATAATTTCTTAGTCATAATATCCATGCAATAGCCCATATATCCAAAATGGTTCAAGCACCCCAAATGCTCAATGAGCCAAAAACCAAAGACATATGTATGATCACATTATTGTCATAACCAACATTTTGTCAAATTTGTACCATAAAACAAAATTGGGCTTAACCCATAACATAATTTCTCAAAATAATTCATGTACATAAATACATATGCTACGATCAATGAGGGAGACATGGGTAATTAAGCCTCAATATAAAATCAATATTTATAATATGAAATTGAAGTGAAAACATAATTAATCCCACATTGAAATCCATAGTGTAATCTTTCATGCATAAATAATTCAAAAAAGTGACATGCATGCTTATAATTTTATAAACCCAAAGTAAATTCTCATATAATGGTTTAAATCACATTAAAATCATCAAATAAGCACCGCCCATGCATCAATAGAATTTTAGGAATCATAATATTCAAAACCCCAAATTGAAGTAAGAAATATCCATATAGGTTTTCTTGAAAAAAGTTTTTTGTTTCCTCGATTGGAAGGAATCAAGGATCAACCCTCATACACATAAATCCTACTAGCACCAAGGAATAACACAAGAAATATCAACTCCTGAACCTATCGAATCACCCCACTCAAAATGTCGCACAATATTGGCCTTACTTAGGGTCAACTAAGTCATAGAGGAAACAATAGAAGAGAACTTATTCACAAACTCTGGTAATGGCCCGCTAAGCCCTAAGAAGCTCCTAATGTCCGATGAATTCAAGGTTTAGGCTAATCTCTAATCACCTTCATCTTACTAGGGTCTACCTTAATACCATCATCGGGCACCACATAACCTAGGAGGGCAACTTCCTACAACCAAACTCTCACTTCTCCTATTTAGCATCTTACCTTCTTCTTTAAACTTTGTAATACTACCCTCAAATGACACACATGCACTACCACATTAGGGAACACAAACCATTATATTATCACCACAACCACCATAAGCCTATTAGAGTAGGGACTAAAGATCTTGCTCATGAGACTTACCCATATTACGAGCCCTCTTGGCCTCACTATCTCTCCTCTCACCACTAGAAGTCTCGGGAGCACCCACTTGTTGATTGAGATGGGTAGCCAATTTTGTCGCTGCTTTGGCCACTACCCACAGAGCATTGAAAATCTCCGTATTCATCATAGCACCGTCCTTAGTAGCTTGAGACATATTCTGTAACATTACGGTTAGAGGTTAGTAATAAGACCTAGGGAACTAACTCTATTGCATGACATGGATCATGAACAAGTGAAACATTTCCTAAAATGTCTCATAACTTCCTACTCATAGTTGTGGTGCACAACACAATAAATAAATAAGACTCTAATCGACGCAATGTGTTAGACTCCAAGGATCTGTCAACCTAGTGCTTTGATACCATTATTTGTCACGACCCAACCCTAGGGCCTAGACGTGATCGGGGAAAAGGGAACCCAGAGGAACCCCAAACAAGCCTCATAGCATATCATTACACATCCTCAGTCGCGAAAGCAATGTAAAACAACATAAGAGACATAAACAAGCAGAATTAGGACTAAGGGAGAGAGATTAATACTTAAGTAATATGCAAACGTTTAGAGAACAAGGGAAAGAGACTAATGGGAAAAACTTGCATAACATCATAATTGAGAGACAAAAGAATCAAGGCTCATATCATAGTTGCATAGCATGTCCAACAACACCTTTACTACATAGATAAGAGCAGGGGCTAAGACAAAGTAACCGGGCTCACCTTCATAGTCAAGATAGAAAATAAAGTAGATTGTCTCAATACATAATAAGAGAAACATATACTAAGGTCCCCAAAGGCGAGGATTCACCAGTTAGCTTGAACAGTACTGAACTAGCTATGTGGAGAAGGAGGATGATCAACTTGGGCTTCCATCCCTACATGGTGATATCATGTAGGCAAGAGTATGCATTAGCACATTTGAATGTACTAAGTATGCAGAATGCAATGCAACGAGAATTATGCATCATAATCAAAATGCATAACAATAGGCAATAGGCATAATATAACAATATGGCATGGATGACTAATGCATAAGTAAAACATGCTTAAGTGTCTCATGCTCATATAACATATCATATATGAAGAGAAGACCAAACTAGATTTCCAAAGTACAAACCCCTTGGTGGGTTAGTGATGATAGCACCCATTACCCTAGTGTGTGAGGTACAAACCCCTTATCAAGGTTAGTGATAATAGCACCCATCACCCTAGTATGTGAGGTACAAACCCCTCATAAAGGTTAGTGATGATAGCACCTATCACTCTATTGGTTGAGATGTTGAACCCTCCACTTGGTCACCTACATCAGGCATGGTCTAATGCAACATTTTATATAGAATATATCAGATACATATGATCTTTCCATCATTATAACATCATTCATATCACATATCATGCTTTGGATCTTGAATTCCACAAGAAACCATAACCGGATATTTTATCAAATACTTAGAGGGTGTGAAATGGTAGTATAAATCCATGCAAGAAAATCCACTGTAAACCCATCAATCAATACCTTGCAACACCCTCAAGAAATATACATCAAAACCTCTCCTCAAGTCATACATTAGATCCAAGATTTATAGCCCAAAACATAGCAAAACATTCATACTTTCATGAACTCAATTCACTATGCAGTAAATTCCTTAATATACAAAACCATTATGTGAAATCAACTTTAAATCATGCAAATTGAGTAAAAGGAGATTAGGTCACCATCGGAGGAAGAACCCAATGGCTAAAACCTACATACCTTGATCTTGAAGAAGACTTTAATGGAGACTTGAATCTTGAACGAATTCCATAGATCCAGATGAGGGTTTTGGGAGTTGAATCTTGAGAGAAATGATAGTCTAAGTGTTTGAATGAGTATTGAGGAATGTTTAAGATGATATGAGGGTAAAATAAAGCTAAGTGTAGGTGTTTTCTCGTGTGGGAAGGCTTAGGCCCAATACTTAAAAGTCTTGCACCAAAAAATAAAAACTGAACCAAAATAACACAGGGGTGCATCACGCCCCAGACGCGGATTTCACTGTGAATTCGTCACTTGGAATTTTGAAATTATGAATCGTTCATTTTAAAATTGGGGTTAGACCATTACTCCCCTAATTATGACCCCCTAAACAAGAATATGAAGTTGAATTTTTGAAATCGCGCATGGATTTTGAGATATATGGAATTTAAAATTTTGGGCATTTTGATGCATATTTTTGGACACTTTTTGGGAGTGTATCACTATCGATGCCAAGGTCAAGGAAACCAAGTTGAAATTATAATAGAGATAGTGCCTTCAGAGACAACCATGGAGGTTACTATGAAATGAATCGGGGCCAGGATAGAGATGCAGATTAGGGCCGCAGAGGTAGCTATAGAAATGGTCCTTATATGCCACCGCACAATCATGATACTCATGCTGGTAGTTCTAGAGTTGAAGATATATTTGACTGCCTGTTGAAGAAATCTGAGACACAGGATGAGACCTTGAGTGGGGATGAAGTCTATCATCTCTAGCATAAATAAGAATAATTAGTCTCATTATGATGCTATTAAACAGATTGAGCAATAGTTTGGTCAAGTGTCAACTCAACTCAACTAGTGTCAGATCGGTACACTACCTAGCAACATAATTCAGAACCCAAAGAATGAGGGGTAGGGCATGGCAATTACTACTCGTGGTGGCAAGATTACCATTGATCCTCCCATCCCGGTAGATGATGATAATGTTCAAGAGGATACAGTTGAGGTCAAGGATATGGACACCATATATGATCGTGCCAAGGATGTGGTGAGTGATGCCACAAAGGTTTCATATAAGATGAACCCCATTCCTAGGCCTCTTCCTCTCTTCCTCAAAGAATCAAAAAGAAGGAGGAGGAGAGCAAGTTCAAACACTTTCTCCTTGTGATGAAACAACTCTCCATCAACATCCCTCTCATTGAGGCATTGGAGAAGATACCAGGGTTGTGAAGTTTATGAAGGACTTGGTTAGAAAGAAGCACATAGTGACTCAGGAAATCTCTCAAGAGAATCAACATTGCAGTGTAATTACCACAAGGTCCTTGGTGCGAAAGTAAGAAGATCCCAACACTTTTACCATACCCTGCACTATTGGAAATGTGGATTTTGCAAGGGCATTATGTGATCTTGTGCCAGCATAAATCAATGCCCCTTGCAATCTTCAAGAAGCTAGGACTAAGAGCCCCTACTTTGACAAGCATGTGGTTGTTGATGGCCGACTGCACGGTGAAGAAGCTTGTGGGGATACTTTATCACGTGTTCATCAAAGTTGAGAAATTCATTTTCCCTATAGACTTTGTGATCCTAGATAGAGAAGTTGACTTCAGAGCCCCAATCATCTTGGGAAGGCCTTTTTTTACTCACTAGTCGAGCACTAGTGAATATGGAAGCTAGCCAACTCATGTTTAGTTTGAATGACGAAGAAGTTGTCTTCAATATCTGTCAGTCAATTAAGAGGCCAGATGATTTGGAGAAGGATGTTTGGGTACTTGGTGAAGTATAAGTAACCAAGTTGTCCATATCGTGCCGTGACAATAAATTAGGCACTACTTGAGAGGCAACCCAAGATATTTGATGTAATAGTTGTAGTTGTGTTTTGTTTTTAGCTTTTGGACTTGTAGGTAGTTTAATTTTTCATATTTTTGATGTACTTTTGGATATTGCACTAGTTACATATAGCGTAATAGTGCGTTTTATGAAGAATGTGCAGGTATGTGACTAAGTCAAACATCCTTGGCTGAAAAGGCGTCAAGAAGTGCTTCTACGACTAGTTCTATGATACATATGTCATTTTACGTCTCCTACTCGTAGAACTCTTCTAGTGAGGAAAATATTATGCACTCCATTCCACGAGACAACTTTATGATCCATAGATAAAACTATGGACCGTGAATAGGGCTTGTGGACCCCAGGTAAGTTTTTTAGTTAATTGATTAACTATTGAGGTTTCTGTAGCTAACTCTATGAGTCATACCCAAATCTATAACTCATAAACTAGTTTGTTAAACCCAATCCTCAAAACTAGGATTTGGACATTCTATGAAACTATGATTTATAGGCATAAAATTCTCTTTGGCCTATAATTGGGGTTTTGTAGACCCTGGACCCATTAGTTTTGACTAACCCAATCAACATATAAATAGTGGGGTCAAATTATTTTGACCCTATTCTTACCCAAAATTACATAAGAAACCCATCGACCCCTATCCCGTTTCCTTTGATCATTGAGGATCAGCCACCCACCATTTTTCTGGCCAACTTTCTGGCAACACCTAGGGTTTTCCCTTTCAGTTCCTCCTTTGATTTTTTGTCATCATCTTCTCTCAATTGGTATGTCTTGTCCCTAAATACTTTTAATTGTCGACAGTGACATGATTTTGGTGACATTATTTATTGGGTATGGTAACCTTATAGGTGTGAATGTGAATCTATTTTTTATTATTGTTTTAATTTGTACATAACTATGGTGTTGCCAATAATTGCATAAGATCAAATTAAAAAAATTAATATGTATGGCCTTGCCATTATGTGTAAATGATATGTTTGAAAACAATGTGGTCATATACCATTTGAATTGGATTGATTATATGCATGAAAAGTCAGTGTGTGATGGCATGTATGTGTAATTTGATGTTAATTCATTCAAAGGGGGTCGATTGGTTTGGGAATACATGGGAAATGACATCCAATGGGGTGTACAATGAGATTTACATGTGGGGTTTTGGGTATTTGATATGGGTTATGTGGGGTTTGTGCATATTGTTTCAATGCTGAAAATTGTGGTTGAAAATATTGTATAGGGTCCGTATTGATAGACTTAGAAACTCAGTTAATTGGGTTTTCTAATCTACGGGGGTCTTTAACGACCTATAGAAATTTTCATGAGCTGTAATTGCCCCTCGTATGAAAATACAGAAACCTAAAGTTTCTGAGAACCTATCAAATGACAGCTTTTACGAGTTGTAGAAGATTTTATGACTCGATAGAAAGGTCTAGTAGATCCCTGCTTGCAAAAGTTTAAACACTGGAACTATCACGACCCAAGTCTGGGGCCTAGACGTGACACGTTGAATTGGGAACCCGAGGGATCCCAAACAAGCCTCTTAACTTACCATTGCACATCATTGGTTGCGAAAGTAATAAAACATGCATCATGAGATAATAAAGTGGGGTAAACGGGGCTAAGGGAAAGCACTTTCGTATCATGGACATTAAGAAAAATAGAGTCAAGGCTCTTAACATAGATACATAACATGTCCAACAACCACCTATAATACATAGATAAGAGTGGGGCCCAAGACAAAGTAACCGGGCTCACCCTCATACTCAAAATAGACAATAAAGAAAAATATCTCAATACATAATAAGAGCAAGATAGACTAAGGTCTCCAAAGTGGAGGACTCACCAACTAGCTTGAGTGCTGTCGAACTAGCCACGTGGAGGAAGAGGATGATCAACTAGGGCACCGGTTCCTATATGGTGATATCATATAGACATAAAGTATGCATTAGTACATTTGAACATACTAAGTATGTAGGATACAATGCAACAAAAGATAGCCATCATGATCAAAATGCATAACAACAGACAAAAGACATCATATAACAATATGGCATGTATGCTCAATGCTCAAGTAAAACATGCTTAAACTCATGTTCATATAGGGTATCACATGTCTAGAATAAACCAAGATAGATCTCCAAAGTGCAAACCTCTTGGTTGGTTGAAGATGATCTCACCCCATCACCCTGGTGGTGTGGTACGAACCCATCACATGGTTGATGATAATCTCAACTTATTACACTGGTGATGAAGTACAAACCCCTCACAAGGTTGATGAGTGCAAACCCCTACCTCGGTTGATAAGTTAAAACCCCTACCTTAGTTGATAAGTACAAACACTCACCTCGGTTATCAAGACACGAGCCCCTTGATTCGCTATCAAGGTACTAACCCCCAACAAGTTATCCGGGCTTTTAGTTCCCCCTCCCCAAATTAGGCATGGTCTAATGTAACACTTAATATAGAATACATATCATATACATAAGCTCATTTCATATTCATATAGTCAATCATATCATATCTCATGCGTTGGACCTTCAACTCCTCAAGAAACTATATCCGGACATTTTATCAAACACTTAGAGGGTGTGTAATGCTAGTGTAAAACCATGAAATCTAGAGATGAAATCATGCAGGAAAATCCATTATAAAACCATCAATCAACACCTTGTAACACCCTCAAGCAATATACATCAAAATTCCTTCTCAAACCTTACAATAGATCAAAGATTTATAGCTCAAAACATAGAAAAACAATCACAATTTCACATAGTTTTTCATAGTGTGCAGTGAATTTCATAATATGTAGGACCCATTTGTAAATCAACTTTAAAACATGCAAATTGAGTAAAAGGAGGTTTGGGTTCATGGGTAAAAGGAACCCATAAAAGAAACCCATATATGAGGGACCAATGAATGCATATGAATGACCTACGGGCTAAAACATATGACTTGAAATCATATAGGGGACTTAGAATTAGTACCTTAGGCTTGAGTGGAAGGGAAAAGATAAGGATACCTCTTTTGCATGTCGACTTCGGCCTTCCAATTAGCACTTTCGATTTGTTTGTTCCTCCAAAGGACCTTAATAGATGCCACCTGATTATTCCTCAATCTCTTCACCTGCCTATCTAGGATCTATACCGGAACCTCCTCATAGGTCAAGTTATACTCTACAACACCCAAAACATCAAGAGGCACAATAGCATTAAGATCACCAACATATTTTCTCAACATAGAGACATGGAACATTGGGTGAACCAAATTCATTTCACTAGGCAACTTTAACTCATAAGCTACATTGTCAACTCTCTTTATCACCTCACAAGGACTAACATACCTTGGACTCAACTTCCCTTTTTTACCAAAATGGACTACATCTTTCATTGGAGGAACCTTCCAATAGACTCAATCACCCACTTGGAATTCTAAGTCTCTTTTTCTTACTTCAGCATAGGATTTTTGACGATTTTGGGCTGTTCTCAACCTGTTCCTAATCATTCTAACCTTCTCAAGAGCCTCCTAACCATATCTGGTCCCAATAAAGCTACCTCTCCAACCTCAAACCAACCAACCAGTGATATACAACGTCTCCCATAAAGAGCCTCAAAAGGAGCCATATCGATGCTAGACTGCTAGCTATTGTTGTATGCGAACTCAATCAAAGGAAGATGGTCATCCAAACTGCCACTCAACTCCAATACACATGCCCTAAGCATATCTTCAAGGATTTGAATTGTCCTTTCGGGTTGGCCATCCATTTGTGGGTGGAAGGCCGTACTAAGGTGAACTTTTACACCAAGACCCCTTTGGAAAGACCTCCAAAAGTGTGAAGTGAATTATACACCACGATTTGATATGATGGACAAAGGAATCCCATGCAACCTTACTATCTCATGGATGTACTACCTTGTGTACTTTTCAGGCCCATATATGTTCTTAACCGGTAGAAAGTGAGCCGATTTCATCATCCTATCAACCACTACACAAATGGAATCAAAACTTGTCTAGTCTTGGGAATTTCTACCACAAAATCCATATCAATCACCTCCTATTTCCAAGTAGGAATCTCTATGTCTTGGGTTAGACCACCCAACATTTGATGTTCGGCTTTGACTTATTGACAACTATGGCAACCGAAAATGAATTTGGCAATGTCCCTCTTCATGCCTCCCCACCAATACACATCCCTCAAGTATTTATACATTTTGGTGAAGCTGGGATGAATAGAATAAGAAGAATTATGGCCTCATCAAGAATCTTCTCCCTCAAACCATCAACACAAGGCGCACACAACCTACTTTGATACCTAAGGGCACTATCTCCCCCTTGGAAGAAAACCTCTACTCTGTCCTCTTTCACCAAGCCCTTTAATTCAAGCAAGGAGGAGTCAAGATTTTTTTTGATATCACCTCATCAACCAAGGAAGATTTGGAACTATCAACAACATAACACTATTATCCATTTCTTCCAACCTAACCCCCAATCTAGACAATCTATGCACCTATCTAGCCATCTCCCTATCACCACCATCAACATGGTCTAGGATACCCATAGACACCCTATCAATGCATCCGCCACCACATTTGCCTTACCTGGATGATAATGCACACTAATGTTAGTCTTTAAGAAGTTCTAGCCACCTTCTTTGTCTCAAGTTGAGATACTTTTGAGTGAAGATGTATTAGAGGCTCTTATGATCAGTGAAGACATCAACATGCATCCCATACAAATAATGATGCCAAATCTTTAATACAAACACCACGACGGCCAATTCAAGATCATAGGTAGAGTAGTTCTTTTTATGCACTTTAAGTTGCCTAAAAGCATAGGGCTATGACCTTACCATTTTGCATTAGCACACAACCCAAACCAACTCTAGATGTATCAAAATACACAACAAAACCCTCAAGCCCATCTGGTAGTGATAATATAGGACCGTACACAAGTCTATCCTTCAATGTTTGGATGCTGCTCTCACCTTCATTGGTCCACACAAACTTAACCTTCTTTTGAGTCGATTTTGTCATAGGGGAAGCAATGGAGGAGAACCCTTTCATAGATCTTCTATAGTAACTTTCAAGGCCCAAGAAGCTCCCAATATCTTACGGGGTCAAAGGTCTAGGACAATTTCTAATCACATCGTTCTTCTTAGGATCTACTTTAATACCATTCCTTGACACCACATGACCTAAGATGCAACCTCCTTCAACCAACATTCACACTTTTCATATTTAGCATATAATCTCTCCTCCCTCAACCTTTGCAACAACCCTCAAATGACCCATATGCTCCTCTGTATTATGTGAGTAGATCAAAATACAATCAATGAAGACCATAACAAAGGAATCAAGGTAGGGTTTGAAGACCCTATTCATTAGGTCCGTGAAGATGGTCGGTGCATTGGTCAACCCAAACAATATCACGACAAACTCATAATTCCTATATCTAGTCTGGAGGGCAGTCTTGGGAATATCACACTCCTCAACCTCACTTGATGAAACCCTAACCGAAGATCAATCTTGGAGAAGAAGCTAGCCCCTTGTAATTGGTCAAACAAGTCATCAATCCTTAGAAGGGAATATCTATTTTTTATAGTGACCTTACTTAGTTGCCAGCAGTCAATACACATTGTAAGTGACCCATCCTTTTTCTTTACAAACAAGACTGGGGCACCTCAAGGTGATTGACTAGATCTAATAAATCCCTTCTCCAATAAATCTTTCAATTGCCCTTTTAACTTCTTCAACCCTGCTGGGGCCATACGGTAAGGTGGAATGCAGATAGGTTTAGTATCGGGAAGGAGGTCTATGCCAAATTCTATTTCCCTTTCGGGAGGAACGCCTGGAAGGTCATTTGGGAAGATATTAATAAACTCATTTACAACTAGAACCGACTCTATGGAAGGATTTTGGACTCCACATCTTTAACTCTCACAAGATGGTAAATACACTCCTTAGGTATCAACTTATGGGCATTAATGCATGAAATAAACCTACCCTTGACCACCACATCTTGACTCTCCTACTCAAGGATGGGTTCATTTTGAAATTGAAACTTGACCTTACGGGTTCTACAATCAATAGAAGCATAGTAAGAATACAACCAATCCATCTTTGACTTTGCCATGGTTTCTTGGACAATCTACCTTCTTGTGCCCAAGCTCCCCACAACCAAAACATGTATTAGAATCTTTCAAACATGGGACTCTATGATTCCTTCCACATCTAGGGACACCCATCAAAGAAACCACACCACCAACACCTTGAGGCCTAGGAAAGTCATTGGTAAACCCCCTATTAGTAGCATGAGGAGGATCTTGGCCTTGATGAAATCTAGCACCCTTTTGGAACTTACCCTAAAAAAGGGCCCTCTTGGCCTTGATGAAATCTAGCATCCTTTTGGAACTTACCTTCAAAACGAGCCCTCTTAGCCTCATGACCTCTTCTCTTCCTGAACATTTTCTCCTCCATTTGCTCGGCATAAGTCATCAACCGAGATAAGTCCATGTCGCTAATTAACAAGGTGGATAGGCATTCTTCACCAAGCCGGAGACCCCCATCATAAATTTATTCGTTCTAGACCTAGAATTGGCCACCAAATGGGGAACATACTTTGAAAGTTGATTAAACTTGGGGGAATACTCCCTGACACTCATAACACCTTGTTTCAAGTTTAACAACTCTACCAATTTAGCTTCCCTAAGTTCAATAGGGAAAAACTGATTAAGGAAAGCCAATTTGAACTCCTCCCGAAGCACTACACTACCAATCCCCTTCTCACCCTTCCATTGGTCATACTATATTTGAGCTACCCCTTTGAGTTGGTACGCTGCCAACTCCGCCTTTTTCATTCGGCCCAACAACCATGATATTCAAGATCTTGTAGACCTCATCAATGAACTCTTGTTTTAGATCCTCATCCACCTTTGACCCATATGATACTAGAGGATTCATCCTCATGAAGTCTTTTACCCTAGCTCCCAAGGTAGTAACATGAGGGGCTTGGGCCCCTTGATTGAATTGGTTGGCCACAACTTAGGCAAGCATGGTGAGAGCATCTCGGAGCTCACCATTTGTAGGTTCCTCCTCAGGAGTTTAGGCCCTTCTTCCTCGAGTGTTTTATATGATCTAGCATAGCAAAGAACAATTATTAGTGATAAAACTTACCACAACTCTATAAGATGACTTAGACCATGTAGCAGGGAAACATTTCCTGAAACATCTCATAGCCTCCAATTCATAGTTATGGCGCGCTTTACAACCATGAATAGGACTCTAATTGACATGGTGTGTTGGACTCTAAGGATCTATCAACCTAGTGCTCTGATACCAAGTTTGTCATGACCCATGCCTAGGGCCTAGATGTGACACGACAAATGGGGAACCCGAGGGAACCCCAAACAAGCCTCCTAACTTACCATTCATATCGTTGGTCGTGGAACCAATAAAAGAAGAATGATGAGATAATAAAGTAGGGTAAATGGTCGTGGAACCAATAAAAGAAGAATCACGAGATAATAAAGTAGGGTAAATGGGGCTAAGAAAAAGCATTTTCATATCATGGACATCAAGATAAATAGAGTCAAGGCTTTTAACATAGATACATAATATGTCCAACAACTACCTCTAATACATAGATAAGAGCAGGGGCCAAGACAAAGTAACCGGGCTCACCCTTATACTCAAAATAAACAATAAAGAAGAATGTCTCAATACATAATAAGAGCAACATAGACTAAGGTCCCCGAAGTGGATTACTAACCAACTAGCTTGAGTAGTGTCGAACTAGCCACATGGAGGAGGAGGATGATCAACTTTGGCACCGGTTCTCACATGGCGATATCATGTAGGCATAGGGTATGTGTAAGTATATAGGATACAATGCAACAACGGATAGACATCATGATCAAAATGCATACCACTAGGCAAAAGACATCATATAACAATATGGCATGTATACTCAATGCTCAAGTAAAACATGCTGAAACAACTCATGTTCATATAGGGTATCATATGTGTAGAATAGACCAAGATAGATTTCCAAAGTACAACCCCTTTGGTTGGTTGATGATGATCTTATCCCATCACCCTCGTGGTGTGGTACGAACCCCTTATATGGTTGATGATAATCTTCCTTATCATCCTGGTGGGGAAGTACAAAGCCCTACCTCAGTTGATGAGTATAAACCCCACCTCGGTTGATGAGTATAAACCCCCACCTCGGTTGTCAAGGCACTAGCCCCTTGATTGGTTATCAAGGCTATCAAGGTACTAACCACCGACAAGGTTATCTGAGCTCTTAGTCCACCCAGTCTCTAGATTGGGCATGGTCTAAAGTAACACTTCATATAGAATATGTATCATATACATAAACTCTTTTCATCATCATATAATCAATCATATCATATCTCATGCATTGGACCTTCAACTCCTCAAGAAACCACATCCGGACATTTTATCAAACACTTAAAGGGTGTGTAATGCTAGTGTAAAACTATGAAATATAGAGATGAAATCATGCAGGAAAATTCACTGTAAAAACTATCAATCAACACCTTGCAATACCCTTAAGCAATAAACATCAAAACCCCTTCTCAAACTTTACAATAGATTATAGATTTATAGTTCAAAACAAAGCAAAACAGTCACAATTTCACATAGTTTTAACATAATGTGCAGTGGATTTAATAATATGTAAGAACCATTTGTTAATCAACTTTAAAACATGCAAATTAAGTAAAATGAGACTTGGGTATCATGGGTTAAAGGAACCCGTGAAAGAAACCCACATACCTTAGCTTGGAGATAAACTTGGTGAAGATTGGGGATGGAGACTTGAAGCTTGAAGAAGAACCTTGAAGGAGAACCTTAGCTTGGGATTAGGGTTTGGGACTTGAGTTGGGGGAGTGAAAATATGACTATGTGTTTGAGTGAGTATTTGAAAATGTTTTGGATAATATGAGGGTGAAATTTTTCTAAGTATAGGTGAAAACATGTTTGGAAACACTTAGGCCTAAGTCTTAGAAGTCTTGGACTGAGCAAAAAATAGACCACTTTTTACACAGTGGCGCGTCGCGAAAGTGATTTGCCACTGGAATTGCACCTTGAAAAATTATAATTGCTAATCTTTCTCTCTCAGATTGGGGTTAGACCCCTTTTCACCTAATTTTGACCCCTTAAACAAGAATATGAGGTCAGATTTTGAAAATAGCAAATGGATTTTTGAGATATATGGAATTTAAAATTTCAGGCATTCCGAGGTATATTTTCGGGCACTTTTTGGGGTCGTTTCTGGAACAAATCTGTGACTCAGTCTACGACAAGTCGTACTTGGTCTCATAGATACCATTCCAATAAGTTCAAATTGTCGATAGTATTTGTACCATAGCCTTCTACGGATTTTACTTTTCACTATGGCCCTTAGAAGTTCTTTCATAGTCCCTTCTATGACTAAGTATGATTTAATCTTGCTTTTCATTTCTTGACTTTTGGGGCTAACCATGTTGATTAAATGTATATATTTCAGGTATTATGGCCCCAAAGTCGAGACGTAATGAGATTCGAGCCATGTAAAGGAGGTAGAGGGATGAGACATCTAGGGAGCAGGATACCCCTGAGGTAAGTGGATTGGTTGAGAAAGTCGACGTCCAACCGGACCTGGAGGTTGATAGACCATAGATATGGGTTACCACTAGTATTGGTATGCCAGACACAGAACATTGTTGTTCACACTCCCCAGTCTGAAGAGGGAGGCAAAAACAATAACAACTCCATTTTAACGACTCCGTCCAGAGAGGAGTCGGGTTCAGAGTCAAGATACAGTAATGAGTCAGAGACAAAGTCCTACATCGCACCACTTTGGACATCACCATCACCACCAGACACTTTCACTAGTCGATGGTGTGTTTAGGGCATGCAGGAAATCCACACAAAGATAGTATGGAGGAATGAGCAGGGCAAACCAGCCTGCTCCATTTTTGAGGAGCCCCAGATCATTCCCTCTGGATTAGACAATGTCCCTCGTTTACAATACACCATCGACAGATATGATCTCTAGTGATTGACCAGAGCTCTAGTGAATGACCAAAGCACCAGGGAAGTACTCCTAGACCTTGGTTCGAGCATTCTATGCATCCTATATAGCTATAGTACTCAGCACTCTTCCCAAGAGGAAGAATCCCCTTGCTCAGCCTAGGCTGATACACACTAAAGTGAGGGTTTGACAGGTGGATATTTCATAGATTACCATCCGTAGTATGCTACTAAGGCCTGAGTTTACAACCCCTTTATCCACAACAAAGTATGATCGCAAATTAGGGTAGAAAAGGGACATGGGTCTAATTAGAGATCAGAGCTACAGATCTAGCTTGATGAGATGGGTGGTAGCACAGATTGTTAAGCAGGGCACGAACCCTATATGGTCAGCCACATCTTTTGAGGCCATTGTGAAAGCCTCCCTTAACTTTCCCACTAAATTTTGGTGCACCGTTGTGAGAGCACGGATCTGGCCAATGCTTACAAACAACACCTTGATGCCAAATCGTACTATTCTAGTTGCTAGTATCTTGGCTGGCTAAGAGATAGATTGGGCTAACCTTTTCGCAGATTAGATCCAAAAGCGGCCTTGAAGAGGTCTACATCCATCCTCTTCCCTTGCTTGATATATAAACTCTATTTAGAGTCGGGGGTGGAGAGTCAGTATCAACTGGACTTACAGATTGACGTCTAGTGCACTCTTGATGCTAGCTTGATCAAGGATGAAGATAACCTAGGGGCACTTTAGCGAGCACTGAACCTGTCAGCTCAGATACCCGAGATGTTCGTAGATGATCCACCATCCGAGGTTCCACCCACCACCGCTGCTGCTGCTACTACCAAGAAGAAGCTATTACAAACTGAGACAAATTAGAGAGGGAGTCCACTACTACTGCTTCTGCACCCTAGGCCATTCCTACACAGACAACACTAACTGGCATGGTTTATGTGTCGATGACATCCATTTAGAACATGGCACAATGATTGGCCTACACTAAGTCTCAGTTGTCTCAGTTACTTCAACAAATCAGGCCTTGGGTCCGCCAGGTGATTGCAGAGTCTGAGGGATGCATGAAAGTATTCACGGTCGCTACTATTCATGATCGACTTACTCATAGATGTGCAGATTGATGCTTTTGAGTTGTGGGTCCAGCAGAGCCTGAGTTCTGCACGGTCAACAGATATGATGGGCCCACAGATGGAGGTCTAGTAACTTTAAGCTGACATGACAACAACTTTGGCCATATTGGTGGTATTCCCATAGATTGTGCCCCTAGTGCTGGTGGTGGATTTGTTTGCTCGAGGAGCCTTTACAACCTTCCTATGGCAAGAGGTCCCACATTGATATTGATCCAAATATAGTGAGGCTGCATGCGGGGTTGACAGAGGAGCAGGAACTAGAGCTTGTCGTTAGCCAGTCAAGGCAGGAGGAGGAAATGAGACAGGCTTGAGAGCTTGAGAGGGTGAGGGATTCTGGCCCCTATGGTCATGGTTCTACCACTAAGGAGGCCAGCAGGTAGGTTGAGGATGGCTAGACTCAGGCAGACACTAGCTCTTAGGTGCCCAAGTATGTTCATTTTGACCCCTATGCTTTATTTTTCATTTTTGGTATGCATTGAGGACAACACACCTCTTTTTCGATTGGGTGTGGGTATTTATAAGCGTCAATGAAATCTAAGTGGCCTTGGCCTATAACTATCCCAACTTTTGAATCCTAGGGGTGTTCTTGCGTGTGTTCTTTTTACCATGGAGATTTAATTTTTGTTGAACCGACATATTTAGGATATTTGGACAGTATATTGTATTAATATCTATGGCATATATGTGTTTTTGTTCTTTTTGTGAAAATAATACCTACCAAATTTTTGTTAGTTAGTCTAGATAGCAATCATGCATGTTTGATTGTGTTGATAGTGCTCGTTCTGATAAGTAAAGATAAAACTGAGATGAAAAGAATGATATTTGAGTTTGTATTGATAGTGTAAACAGTGACATGAGAGTGTGAGCTTACTTTGCTAAATTTATGTATTATGTTTCGATTCAGAACTTGCCCTGTTACTCTAACTTAGATTGTAAGTTAGTTGGTTAAAAAAAGATCTTATGCCGTTGTTTATAATAGTCCACTTAGCCTAAATAATCAACCAAATGTGTGAAATCTCCCTCGACCATAATTTTTAAGCCTTACATGTACCTTTTCTTGAAAAAACTAAGTAACTTAGCCTTATTAGATGCAAAATCCTGAAATTAGCGATGGTTCTTCCTTGAACATAGTGCACCTTCACTGAGTCAAAAAGCCAAAGTTGAGGGTGGCTACCAAAAGTGGCCCTGGTTCCTAGGTTGGATATTGTTCACCTTGACTTAGGCCAAAATCCTAAGTTGAGAAGGGTAAACGCAAACTGAGGGGGCAAATTAGTGATACATGAAAAAGGAGAAAAATGTATTCTAGGTACAGGAAAAAAATGAGTGATGCCTTAGAATGAACTAAATAGAAAAAATGCTATGAAAATACAAGGCAAAAATGCTGAAACAATGAGAATAAAGCACCCAGAAAAACTTGAAATAGGAAAAAGGGAGCACGAGATAAAAAATAACAGTGTTGGTTGGGATAAATTGTAGAAAAACTCAGTGTCAAGGAGGGACTTTAGTCACTACATTCCCATAAATATCGTATTAAATCCCTCTAAGCCTACATCACATGCCAATAAATTCCTACAGTGATGTTAGTCCAAGTAGTCAAAGGTTATAGTCATGAGTATAGAGGAAAACATATGGTATTGAGTTTGATATTTGAATTTTTTTTGAAAATGATTAATTTCACATAGTCCCAAGATTATACCTGAAAATATCATTGTGAGTGAGATATGTGACTTCATTATGTGAGGGCCCTTGGATTGCATTGTTAACATTAAACTAACTTAGTGATTGTTGCTTATTGATAATTACTTCATTTGTCATAGTTGCATTGTCACATGCAGTGATCTGTATTGGTTTGCTTACTAGCTATCTGATGTGTTTTTAAAAGTTGTGTGGTGTTCGTACTTGAGTTTGATGTGATTTATGTCATTACATTAGGGTTTGTATGTTGCTGTGCTGCTTATGTATATTGATTCCATCATTTGAGGACATTAATAATTTCAAGTCGAGGGTGCTAATGTGCTATCAAAATACAACACTTTTGATTTCTTAAAACTTGAGATTTTGTGTGTTCTCAATGCAATGTTAATAGATTTGATGTGCTTTTATGTTTGTTCTAATGGATAACAAGGTTGGCACAATTTTTGGGTTAAGTGTGCATAATTTGCTGAAGCAGAGGTTCTAGAGACCCTTTATGAGCCATAGAGTATTTTATAGGATGTAAAGGTGGTTTCGCAGACAATTTCAGTGAAGGTTGATTTTCTGAAGCTAATTCTACGAACATGAAGACGAGTCATACAAGATTTTATGAGTTGTAGACTTGGTGTCATGCCTGAAGATCAGAAAGTAGGGTGTTGCTGAAATGTCATCAGGCGAAACCCCCTACGGGTAGTAGAACTTTATATGGGTCGTATAAGGGTGTCATAGTAGTTAGCCCCAGTTTTGAAGAAGCATTGCACGAAAGCCCATTTATGGGCCGTAAAACATTTACAACACATAGAATCTGCCGTAGAGTCTGTTGACCCAGTTATCCTATTTTATTTTGATTTTATATTTTAAACACTATAAATAGGAGTTTTAGGTTATTTTTCATAGAGAACAAAGAGGGAAGAGTAGAAGGACATGATAGAACATTAGAAAGTTGGTGAGAAACACTTGTAAAACTTTATTTCACTTTTTGATTTCAATCTAGTGATTTTTATTGAAGAGTTTGGATTTCTTGCACTCTTAATTCTCTTGTGTAAGTGTAAGTGCTCAATTATGTTATTCAACTTCATAAATGTTGCATTTTACACTGATCATGAGTAGCTAAATCCACAACTAGGGTTGTCGGAACAATGAAGAACTAACAAGGTAATATCGGATAATTCGTAATTCTTGCAAAGTGTGCATGCATGTATTAATTAATTCTCTTCCTATTGGCTTCTTTCTAGTTGTGGCCAATGTTAGAACTCGCCCAGTGTTAATTGCTGGATCAAGGTAGTAATGAATAAGAAAAGATATAAATTAACAAGATTCTATTGGTGTTTCTTGTCTAATCAACCGAACTGGGCCAAAGAGAGGTTGTACTGAAAAAATAGGTAAGGGTCAGTAATGTCACACTATGGGGATAAACCAAGTCACATGGTGAAATTCGCCTCTCTCTGGGTCAAAGGGTTTGGTGAATTTAACTTATAATTCTGCATGCTACACACTGGAAAAAATTTGATATCTGGTACTAGTGAGTTAGGGAATAATGGGGAACACATTACCCTAGTTACTCTTCAGACTAGTTTCACACTTATCTTAGTTTAGGATTACTTTCATTATTTTTATAACCCCCTCTTTTGGGGAGATAATTTGGTTAATCAACCCAAATCACATTGAATTCTTCTAAGTCTACAACATTTCTTGTGGGACTTAACCCTAACTTTGGTTAGGTTATATATATTGACTATGACCTATTTAGACTAAAAAAGAAGGTATAGCTTGGGCAACATCAGAGTCTAACATGCCACGTCGACTAAAGTCTTATCCATGGGTGTGAAGTGCGCCATACTTATGTATGGGAGGCTAGGATGGCATTTTAGGAATTGTCGCACTTCTCCATTTCTTATGTCGTGCTATGACTATGTCTTAATACTTCCTAACTTTGATGATGTCCTTGATGACTTACAAAAGATGCCTCCAAGAAGAGCCCTTCTACCAAGATAAGCCCCGATTAATGAGGACCAAGTCCCTCAAGAGCCTGCAGGGGAGCTAGTTACTTAGGATGAATTCCGAAATGCCTTTGCCATGCTTGCCAAAATGGTGAACAACTAGGCTAGGCAGGCCAATCCTCATCCTAATGTCCCCACTCTGGCTGCTAGAGTGAGAGATTTCACTCGGATGAATCCCCTGAAGTTTTATGGTTCAAAGGTTAATGAGGATGCCTAAAAGTTTATTGATGAGCTCTCTAAGGTGTTGATTATTATGGGAGTAACTTCAGAGGAAAAAGTTGAGCTAGATGCTTATCAATTGAAAGATGTGGCTCAAGTGTGGTATACTCAGTTGTTGATGCAGAGAGTTGATGATGATGGGGTTGGTTAGGAAGAGTTTAAGTTTGCTTTCTGTCACGACCCAAGCCTAGGGCCTGGACGTGACCAGCGAATGGAGAACCTAAAGGAATTCCAAACAAGTCTCATAACATATCATTACACATCCTAGGTCACGGAAGCAATTAAAAATGACAATAAGAGGTAAGCATAAACAAGGGGAATTAGGACTAAGAGTAAACTTCCATATCATAACCATCGAGAAACAAGAGAGAGTCAAGGCTCACATCATAGATACATATCGTGTCCAATAACACCTCTACTACATAGATAAGAGTGAGGGCCATAACAAACAGCCAAGCTGACCTCACAATCAATATATAAATAAAGAAACAATAGCCTTAGTACATAGCAAGAGATTATAAGCAACATCTCCAAAATGGTGGACTCACCAACAAGCTTGAGAGACAACTGTACTAGCCACGTGAAGGAGGAGGATGATCAAGCGGTGCATGGTTCCTACATTATGACATCATGTAGGAATAGATTATGCATTAGTACATTTGAATGTGCTAAGTATGTGGGATGCAATGTAACATATTTGTAAGAAGAGACCATTAAACTATTGGTGGATCGTCACACCCTACTACCTTTGGTATTGAGGAACAAACCAATCAATAGGTTGGTGGATCATTGCACCTTACCACCCATTGTGCCGGAGTATAAACCCCCCAATAGGTTGATGGGTACAAACCCCCAACAAGATTGATGGATAGTTGCACCCTACCAATCGTGGTGCCGGAGTACAAAAACCCTAATAGGTTAATGGGTATAATCCCCCAACATAGTGTGCATTGATTTTCATAATAAATAAGACTCATAAGTAAATTATCTTTAAATCATGCAAATTTAGGTGAAAGAAGGCTTGGAAATCATGGGTGAAAGGAACCCATGAAAGAAACCCACATACCCTAGCTATGGAGAAGAACTTGATGAAGATTGGAGATGGAGATTTGAAGCTTGGTTGAATTCCTTAAGATCCGGAAAGGGTTTTGGTACTTGAATCTTGAGAGAAATATAAGCCTAAGTGTTTTAGTGAGTATTGGGGAATATTTAGAATGATATGAGGGTAAAAAATGGCTAAGTATAGGTATTTTCATGTGTGGAAAGGCTTAGGCCCAAGACTTAAAAGTTTTGGACCGAAGTCAAAACTTGGCACAAAATAATACAGGTGCGTGTCATGGAAGGAACACGCACTACACACTGGAAATTGACACTTTAAAATTTTGGTTTTTTCTATGGTTGCTCTAAAATCGGGGTTAGACCTTTCCCCTCCTAAAACTTGACCCCCTGAAAAAAGAATATCAAGTTGGATTTTTGATATCATACACAAATTCTGAGATATATGGAAATTAGGATTCTAGGCACTTCCGAGGCACATTTTGTTGCACTTTTTGGAGTCGTTACAATATCTCTCCCTTGGGAACATTCATCCCCGAATGTCAAAGAAGCGTACAAGAGAAGAGTAATCATAAAGAGATTAGCCCTATCAAGAATGCAACAACACACTTAAAAAACCATTTTCAAAATCTCAACATGAGTGTTAAAATCATCATGAACTTTCTCAATATAAACATGAATGCATGCAATGACATAGGGGCTGAAGCATAGGACTTGGAATCAAAAAAGGACTCAACGTATTATCATAAGCTTGAATAGAATGAAAGAGGTACGAATATTTCTCCTCTATGCCCACTTCAGCACCCCGAGAGATACTATTGACTTGACGATTCTCCGAATGGGCCTTGACAAACACATACACCCTCACATATCAACCTTTACTCATATCCACCCAAACTTCTCCACCGGACCTCTTCATAGGCCAACTCATCCCCCAGAACGTACACAACCTCAAGAGTCCTACAAATACTTTAATCACCAATACCCCTCCTTAATTGTAGAAACATGAAGAACCTGATGAACTGTATCTGTTTCCAAAGGCACTTCCTATTCGTCTGCAACCTCACTCACCTTCCTCGTCACCCTATGAAGACTCACAAATCATAAATTCAATTCCCTCTCTTCTAGGGTAAACACATCTTTTATGAGCGAAACCTTCAATTAACCCCCATCACTACTTTTGGATTCAAGTTCTCTCCTCACTTCGACATAAGACTTTTGATGATTTGGGACTGTCTTCAACCTTTCCCTGATCAACCTTACCTCCTTCATAGCATCCATAACCAGATCTAAACCCAAGAAAGCCATCTCTCCCCCTTTAAACCACCCAAATGGTCATCTAGAATGCCTACCATAGAGAGCCCGTCAAGGAGCCTTATCGATGCTAGAAAGATAGCTATTGTTATAGGCAATCCAATCGAAGGAAGATGATCATCCCAACTACTCTTAAGCTCTAATACACAAGCCCTAAGTATATCTTCAAGTGTTCTCACCAACACATAAATGTACAATCTAGCATACTCTTCGGCACTATAAGTAGTCTTAACCGGTACAAAATGAGCTGATTTCGTCATTCTATCAAACACAGCCCAAATGTAATAAAAACCCTTTCTAGTCTTATTCAACCTGGACATAAGATCTATATTAATCATCTCCCTCTTTCTAGTAGGAAACTCTATGTCTTAGGTTAGGCCACCCGGCCTTAGATGCTCGGCTTTAACTTGTTGATAACTATGACAACTGGAAACAAATTTGGCGATGCCTTCTTCATGCCTCCCTACTAGTACACATCTATCAATCCCTATATACTTGGTAGAACCGGGGTGAAGAGAATAAGAAGAATTATGGACTCATCAAGGATCTTTTCCCGCAAGCCATCAATACAAGGTACGCAGAACCTATCCTGGTACCAAAGAGCACCATCTCCCCCTTGGGAGAAAACCTCTACCTTTCCCACCAAGGCATTCAATTCTAACAAGGAGGGATCAAGAACTTCCTTTGCTCTTACCTCATCAACCAATGAAGATTTAGAACCATCAACAACAATAACCTTCCATTGTTACCCTCTTTCAATCTAACCCCAACCTAGCCAACCGATGCACCTCCCTAGCCACCTCTTCATCGCCACCCTCATCATGAGCTAGGCTACCCATAGATACTCAAAGCATCCACCATAACATTAGTCTTACCGGGGCAATAATGCGCACTCATATCATAATCCTTAAGAAGTTCTATCCATCTCCTTTGTCTGAAAATAAGGTTCCTTTTGGTGAACACATAATAGAAACTCTAGTGGACGATAAATACATCAACATGCACCCATACAACCAATAAAGTCAAATTCAAAGCAAATACCACGGCGGCTAACTCAAAGTCATAGCTAGAATAACCGCTCTCATGCATTTCAAACTATCTAAAAGCATAGACTTTCACGTAAACATCTTGTATCAACACACAAACCCAACCAATCCGAGTGACATCACACTACATAACAAACCCTTCCACCCTATCCGATGAGGACAAGATAGTGAAGACAAATTATCCTTCCTTTGGGTAAACTTTGTCATGGAGAAGTAATAGAAGAGAACCCATTCACAAACCTCCGGCAGTGACCCACTAAGCCCAAGAAACTCCTAATATCCAAGGGAGTCAAATGTCTAGGCCAATTTCTAGTCATATATCTCCTTAGGATCAATCTTAATACCATCCTTGGATGCCACATGGCCCAGGGGGGTTACTTTATCTAGCCACACTTCACATTTCACATACTTAGCATTCAACTCCTCTTACCCAAAGACTTACAACACTATCCCTAAATGGTTCACAAGCTCGAAATAGATCAATACTTCATCACTAGAGATGACCACAGACATAATAAGGTAGGGAATAAAGACATTAGTCATTAAATCCATAAACACAGTCGGTGCATAAGCCAACCAAACAAGTCCAACATACTCAAAAGGCTCACTCCTAATACATGAAGACACTTAGGGATATCACCTACCCTCATCATCCCTTGGGAACAAAACTCGAACTAAAGATCAAGATTAGAGAAGTGATTAACCTATTCTAGTTGACCAAATAGATCGGCCATTCCTAACCATCATATTACACCTTTACGGGTTCTACAATCAAAGGAGACACAATATGCAAGTAGTCGAACCACCTCAAGACCTCCAATCCAAGAAACTAAGTTCAACCAAAATCACAAGATAAGACCACATGCAATAAGAAAATGGGGCGACCCTTATAGATCAATTATACCTTAACAAAAAATGGACTTACCCCTTGCAACCACATTACGAGCCCCCCACTCAAGGACGTGGTCAATAGAGAATCGAAACTTAACTCTATGATCCCTACATCAACGAAGACACAACATGCATGAAACTAATCCACCCCAAGTATAACATTAAAATCTGCTGCACCAAATCCCACAAGTCACAAGGCAAGACTTAATGTAATATGAACACAGAACAACACCTAAACAACCGTAGGCTCAACAATGAGATAGACACCAAAAAACATTTGGGACACTTATGAAACCCACAAGCAACCAACAAAATAATGAAAGAAATAGTGGCACACCGGCCCATCAATGCAACACATCAAAGCCAAAGGGAATTTCAACATATCGGTAGCAATATCGGGCACCTCACCCTCTTATTGAGCCACTTGATCAACATAACCACCTTTACACTTCCTTCGAATATATGGACAATCCACTAGCTTGTGACCTACATTACTACATCCATAACAAGTATTGGTCTTCCTCAAGCATGGGCCACCATGGTACTTCCCACACCTTTGGCACTTGGGATTAGTCATCCCACCATCACCTCCTTTACTCTTAGTGTGCCTATGAGGACAATCCTTCCTCTTATGTCCCACTTTGCCATAGTTGGGACAAGCATTGGTGCCTTTGAAACATGGGCCCTTATGAACTTTACCACATATTGGACACATAGCATCATCTCTACCCTTGAGACTTTGAAACTTTCCTCCAACACGGGACATCTTGGCATCACCATCTCTGCTCTGACAACTTGAAGCCTCGTGAGCATCCCCTTATTGAACGAGGTGAGTTACCAAGTTTCCCGCCGCTAAGGCCACTCCTATAGAGCATTGGGAATCTTTGCATTAATCATATCACTGTCCTGAGTAGCTCAAGACATATCCTTAAATATAACGGTTAGATTAGCAATAAGCCCTAGGGGACCTAACTCTATCGCTCGATATAGATCATGAAGAAGGGATGCATTTCCCAGGACACCTTATAGCCTCCCATTCATAGTCATGGCGCTCTTCATAACCACGAATGAGACTCTAATCGATGTGGCATGTTGGATGTCGAGGATCTAAAAACCTAGTGCTTTGATACCATTTTTCTCAGGACCTAAGCCTAGGGCGTAGACGTGACTGGCGAATGGAGAACTTAAAGGAACCCTAAAAAAGCCTCATAGCATATCATTACACATCCTTGGTCGCAGAAGTAATTAAAAATGACAATAAAAGGTAAGCATAAATAAGAGAAACTGGGACTAAGGGTAAACTTCTATAGCATAACCATCAAGAAGTAAGAGAGAGTCAAGGCTCATAGCATAGATACATATCATGTCCAACAACACTTCTACTATATAAATAAGAGTGGGGTCACGACAAACAACCAGGCTCACCCTCATAGTCAATATATAAATAAAGAAATGATAGCCTTAGTACATAGCAAGAGATCATAAGCAACGTCTAGTAAATGGAGGACTCACAACAAGCTTGAGCGACAATCTTACTAGCCACATGAAGGAGGAGGATGATCAAGTGGTGCACCGATTCTTACATGGTGACATCATGTAGGCATAGAGTATGCGTTAGTTAATTTGAATGTACTAAGTATGTCGGATGCAATGCAACAAGAGATAGGCATCATAGTCAAAATACATAGGAATAAACAATAGATAACATAGTAATAATATAGCATGTATGATTAATGATTAAGTAAAACATGCTTATATAGAGCATAACATATGTGTAAGAAGAGACCATTAAACTATTAGTGGATTGTTATGCCCTACCACCCTTGGTGATTTAGGTACAAACCCCATTAATAGGTTGGTGGATCGTCGCACCCTACCACCCTTAGTGCTAGAGTATAAACCCCCTGATAGGTTGATGGATCGTCGCACCCTACCATATGTGGTGGCGAAGTACAAACTCCCTGATAGGTTGATGGGTACAAACCCCCAACAAGGTTGATGGATAGTCATACCTTACCACATGTGGTGCTAGAGTACAAACTCCCTAATAGGTTGATGGGTACAAACTCCCAACATAGTGTGCAGTGATTTTCATAATATATAAGACCCATGAGTAAATCATCTTTAAATCATGCAAATTTAAGTAAAAAGAGTTTTGGGCATCATGGGTGAAAAGAACCCATGAAAGAAACCCATATACCTTAGCTTTGGAGATGAACTTGATGAATATTGGAGATAGGAAGACTTGAAGCTTGGTTGAATTCCTTAAGATCTGGAGAGGGTTTTGGCACTTAAATCTTGAGAGAAATATAAGCCTAAGTGTTTGAGTGAGTATTGGGGAATGTTTAGAATGGTATGAGTTTATTTTGATGACTAAGTATAGGTATTTTTACATATGGGAAGGCTTAGTCCCAAGACTTAAAAGTCTTGGTCCGAAGTCAAAACTCACTCTAAGACTTTGAGCTATACGGAAATTACGATTTTGGACACTTCCGAGGTATATTTTTGGGCACTTTTTGGGGTCGTTACATCTTCCAGGACCATTTATTTCCTCTTTAGCTTAGAGAGGCCAAAATGAGAGAATTTATTAACCTGAAATAGGGTGGTATTAGTGTGAGGGAATATGCCCTCAAATTTACAAAGCTCTCAAAAGTTTGCTCATATGCTAGTGACTGACCCTCGTACAAGAATGCATAAATTCATTTCTAGTATCTCTGATTTTGTTTGTGAAAGAGTGTTATATGGCTACGCTTATTAGAGAGAGAAATTTCCATGATTATGACCTATGCTGAATAGATTGAGGCAGAGAAATTCAAGGAGAGGAGGATAAATGATTCTAAAAGAGCCTATTATGATGGTGGATTCTCCAACTCTAGGAATGTTGGTGGAAATTGTCACTTCCAATAGGGCCAAGGTTCAAATACAAGGATTTGCAGAAGTTAGAGGTGGACCCTTACCTCCTTAGTGTTGCAAGTTTGGAAAGAACAACTTGGGTGCATGCTGGAAAAGTTCAGGTGCTTGCTTTAGGGGTTGTGATATGGGCCACTAAATTACTAACTATCCTAAAGCTACCAATAAGTATCAAGGTCAAGTGGCACATGGTGATCAATTTCAATCGAGGGTTCCTCAAGGTGGTACCCCTAGAAACGAAAGGTTATATGCTTTGCATACTCAACAGGAGGTAGAGGAGACTACGAATGTAGTGACCGATATGCTAAAAGTCTTTAATTTTGATGCTTATGCTTTACTTGATCTAGGTGAAAATTTATCTTTTGTGCCCCATCTGTTAGCTGTTATGTTTTCTTTGAGTTTGAAAATTTTAAGGGATCCCTATTCAGTCTATACTCTTGTGGGTGAGTCTATTATTGCCCAAAGAATCTATCAGGGCCATCCTATCTCTATCTTGCATAAAGTCCTACCTTGTGATCTTGTAGAACTTGAGATGTTTGATTTTGATACTATTCTTAAGATGAATTGGTTATAGGCCGCTTATGCCTCTTTTGACTGTACAACTCGCCAAGTCAAGTTTTAGTTTCTGAATGAGCCTATTCTTGAGTGGGAGGGTAGTGAATCTAATTTTAAAGGTCAATTTATTTCCTATCTCAAATCTCAGAAAAATGATTTCTAAAGGGTGCATCTATCATATATAGTGAGGGTTAGAAATATGGAGTCCAAGTCACCTACTCTTGAGTCAGTTCCAGTGGTTAATGAGTTTCCAGATTTTTCCAAAGATTTGTTCGGTATTTCTCCCGAATGGGAAGTAGACTTTGACATAGATCTCCATTTGGATGCTCAACCTATTCCTATTCCTCCTCATCATATGGCACAAGCTGAATTAAAAGAGTTGAAGGATCAGTAGAAGGATCTATTAGAGCAAGGCTTTATTAGGCCAAGTATATCACCTTGGGGTTGCTCCTGTGCTATTCGTAAGAAAGAAAGATGGGTCACTTTGGACGTGCATTGATTATGGACAATTGAATAAAGTAACCATCCATAATAAATATCTGTTGCCAAGGATCAACAACTTGTTTGATCAACTTCAAAGAGCTACCTATTTTTCAAAGATTGACCTCTATTTTGGTTATCATTAGTTGAAGGTGAGGGAGTGTGATATTCTCAAAATGGATTTTCCAACTAGATATGGGCATTTCAAATTTGTGGTGGTGTCATTTGGTTTGACTTATGCTCTAGTTGTGCTTATGGATCCTATGAATTGAGTGTTCAAGCCATTTCTTGATAGTTTTGTGAATGTCTTCATTGATGATATTCTAAATTATTCCAGAAGTGAGCAGGACCACATGGATCACGTGAGGCTAGTTTTTCAAACTTTAAGGGACAAATAATTATTTGCCAAGTTCAATAAATGTGAGTTTTGGTTGGGTGAAGTAGCTTTTCTTGGTCATGTGGTATCCGGTGATGGCTGTAAGGTTGACCAAAAGAAGACTGAGGCCATAAAGAATTGGCCTAGACCATTGAATCCTTCCAGTATTCGAAGTTTTCTTAGGTTGGCTGGTTATTACAGGAGGTTTATTGAAAGTTTCTCATCAATTGCATCTCCATTGACTAAGCAGACTCAAAGGAAGGCTAAGTCTATATGGTCAGATGAGTGTGAGAAGAAGTTTTAGACCTTGAAGGATTGGGTTACATCGACTCATGTTTTGACTTTATTGGATGGCATAGATGGGTTTGTGGTGTGTTATGATGCCTCTCAAATTGGGTTAGGTTGTGTTCTTATGCAACTTGGTAAGGTGATAGTTGATGAATCAAGGCAACTGAAGGTGTATGAACAAAATTATCTGACTCATGATCCTGATTTGGCAATCATGGTGTTTTCTTTGAAGATTTGGACATATTATTTACATGTATTTCATGTTTATGTGTTCACTGATCATAAGAGTTCACAGTATGAGTTCACATAAAGAAATCTTAACCTGAGGCAAAGAAGGTAGTTGGAACTTCTTGAAGATTATGACATGAATGTTCAATATCATCTCAGAAAGGCGAATGTCATAGCTGATGCACTTAGTAGGCTATCTATAGGTAGTATGGCCCATGTTGATGAGGGAAAGGAGCTGGGTAAAGATGTTCATTACTTGGCTAGATTGGGTGTTAAATTGGCTGACTCCAATGATGGTGACATTCATGTTCAAAATGGGGTTGAGTCTTCTGTTGTTGTTGATGTCAAGGAAAAACAAGACTTGGACCCATCCTTGGTTGTTGAAAAGAAGGAAGAGATTTTCTCCCATGGGAGAGATGGTGTTCTTGGATATCAAGATCGATTATGTGTTCTGAATGTTGATGGTCTTAGAGAGGTGATTATAAGTCAGACACACAACTTTCATTATTCTATACATTTGGGATCCACCAAAATATATTGAGATTTGAGGAAGTGTATTATGTCATGATATAAAGAAAGACATAGCCAAGTTCATATCCGAGTGCCCTAATTGTCAACAAGTGAAGGTAAAACATCAATAGCCCAGTGGTTTGGCCCAAGATATTGAGATTCCTACTTGGAAGTAGGAAGATGTAAATATGGACTTTGTGGTTGGTTTGGCCCTTACCCGAAAGCAATTTGGTTCTATTTGGGTTATTGTTTATAGGATGACCAAATCAGCTTATTTCCTACTGTTCAAGACTACATTCTATGCCGAAGATTATGCAAGGTCATATATTCGAGAGTCGGTTAGATTGCATGGTGTGCCTATGTCTATTATATCAGATCATGAAACCTAATTTACTTCTTTCTTTTGGAAATCATTTCAAAAAGGGCTTGACACTAAGGTGAAGTTAAGTACCGCTTTCCATCCTCAAACTGATGGACAAGCCGAGAGGATAATCCAAACATTGGATGGCATGTTGAGGTCTTTTGTTTGGAATTCAACGGTGATTGGGATAATCATCTACCACTTATCAAGTTTGCCTACAATAATAGTTTCATGCTAGCATTGGTATGGCACCGTTTGAGGCTTTGAATAGGAGGTGTCAATCCCCAGTTGGATGGTTTGAGTTGGGTGAGATGGCATTGATTGGCCCAAATTTGTTATTAGAGGCCCTGGAAGAGGTGAAGTTGATTAGGGAAAGGTTGAAGATGGCTCAAAGTCATCAATGGTCTTATTTGGATGCTAGAAAGAGCGATATTGAATTCCATATCGATGATTAATGTATGTGAAGGTTTCTCCTATGAAGAGCATAATGCATTTTGGTAAAAAGGGAAACTTAAGTCCCTAGTATATAGGCCCTTATGAGATGGTTGAGCGGATTGACAAGGTCATCTTTATATTGCATTTTCCTTTCAATATGAATTCTGTTAACCCAATTTTCCATGTGTCAATGTTAAGGAAGTTGATTGGTAATCTTCGTTCGATTGTACCTTTGGAAGGTGTTGAGGTTAAGGAGAACTTATCTTACGAAGAGGTTTCAGTTGAAATTATGGATAGGTAAGTAAAACAAATTTGCAACAAGGATATGGCTTTAGTTAAAGTGCTTTGGAAGGATTAACATATGGAGAGTGATACATGGGAAGCGGAGATGGACATGATGAGGCAATATATTTATCTTGTCCAATCTACTCAAGCCTAAGGTATTAGGTTCTTTCTTTTCAAAATGGTCCTAATTCTTTCACCCTTATGTTTCATGGAATGACATGCATACATGTGCATGATAATGATTTAAAGGATGTTTTGACACTAGTTTTAATGATTTTATGATTTTCAAAATATATTAAGCATTGTGTTCCCATGTTGAAATGTTTTATGTTCAAGGCAAGCCTTTCAAGCCATGTTGTAGCTCATTCAAGGAAGAATGTTCTCAAGGGGGAGGTGATGTAAGGACTCAGACCTTGAGAGTCCTTAACGATTCTTGAAAAGTGAGTTTTCAGAGTTTGTGACCAAGCTGCCTCTCCAGGGACACTCCCAAGAGCCATGGGGGCATCTATGGGATGACAGTTTTCCTTGTCATGGCCTTATGTGGCTTAGGCTTAAGAATGAGTTTTAGGCTTGGTAACCCTCTATGGCACCTCCCACGAGCCGTGGTCCTTACCACTGACCATGGAAGTGGCTCTTGGTAGGTGCCCCAGCCTCCAAGCCAAGAAATTGGCTAAGGAAGCCTCCAAGGACTCTTGTATGGGTCGTGCACCTGACCATGGGCCATGGTGATTGTATTGTGAAGGAATTGGCTTGAAATTCCTCTAAGTATCGAATCCCCATCTCAGAACATAGACATTTGGACGACCCCTTATATGGACCGTGCTTGGTTGTACGACTCGTCGTGCTCTTCCACGAGACCCTTGGGCACTTTTTATTGCCCGCTTCATTAATGGCTTTCTTGTAATTTAGGTTATTTTTAAGGGTCGATTGTGACTTTCTAACCTATCCTAAACCCCTGAAAAGTTATATACTTCTTCATCTTTGTTCAATTTCATTCATTACACTTAGAACTCTAGAAATTTCTCTCTTCTAAGAATTCCTTTCAAGTGTGACATTGAAGATTCAATTTGGGAACTCAAGAAGGGTCTTTTTCTCAAATCAATTTCTTCTTAATTCTTCTAGTTATCTAAGGTAAATGGGATTGATTCATGGTATCTTTCAGTCATGAATACCCCAAAGACTTCATACTTCTAATTTATGAATTTCAAGCTTACTTTGAATATGAGTCTTTTAAATTAGTGTTGATATGATCAAATTGAGATATGGGTGTGCCTCAGTTCATTTTGTATGCTGTTTTTCTTGTTTGGTCCAAAAATTTTGGGTCTTGGGCCTAAGTGTTCCCATGCGTGAAAATACCTATACTAAGCCCAACTTTGCTTTCATATCATACAAGACATTCTCCAATACTCTCTCTAACACTTAGATAAATATTTCACCTAATTCAAGTATCCCAAACTCACTTTCGGATAGCAAGAAAACCTATTCAAGCTTATAGATCTCATTAAAATCTAAGTGAAGCATATTTATGTCATTTAATACCATCGTGGGTCCCCTACATCAAGCCAAGTTCAAAGGAATTTCCGTTGGCCAAGTTTTGCACAAGTACCGGTAGGAGGGTCAACTTTAAAGGGGCATATCTCCTAGCAAAAAAAGAATTGGGTGTACCACGACCTACCTAATAAAAGCTCATTGAATTATCCTTCCAGCGCACTTGATTTTACCTTATTTAGAGTTTGGATGAAAAAGTTATGCCTGTTTTTGTAGAACTTATATGTGTGCAGAGGTATATACAAGTTTTTGCCAAATTCTACTCATTCATGACATTTCGTAAATATAGCTATTTCTATTGGTATTTAGGGAATTCTTATGCTATATTAATAGCTCCTAAAGACCTAACCCTATTCTTAAATATCAAATTCACTCCTCCCAATTGGAATACACTCTCAAATTCTCTCAAGAGCCTCCATCAAAACCCCAATACAATTCAAGGAAACTCAAGGGTAAGCTTTGGATTCGAAGACCCAATTCCAAACTTCAAGTGTTTCACAACTCAATTTCAAGAAATTCAAGGCCTACGGTATGTGGGTTTCATTCATGGGTACCTTTCACCCATGAAGCCCAATCTTCCATTTCTATGAAATTACATGTTTCCAAATTGGATTGCTTATGGGTATTATTCATTAGAGATTATGACTCTACACTATATTGGGATTTTATGAAAGTTTAGTTGAGAATGTATGATTACTCATTTTAAAGTCTATACCATTAGATGATTTACCTATTATGATTATGTATGTTTTAAGTTTTGGAATCGTGATCTCTCTTTGGATTTGATGAGGGGTTTCAATGTAGTTTGCAAGATGGTATTAGCAAGTATTGGTAGGCTGTTTTACTTTAAGTTTTCTTACATGATTTCATTCTTGAATTTCATAATTTTATACTAGCATTAACACCCATAAAGTGTTGATAAAATATCCGGTTATGATAACTTGAGAAATTGAAGGTCTGAGAAATTGAAGGTCTGAGAAATTTCATGATGCCTATCTCTTGTTGCACTGCATCCTACATATTTAGTACATTCAAACATACTATCACATATTCTATGCCTACATGATATCACTGTAGGATCCAGAGCTCCTATTGATTCTCCTCATGGCTAGATGGATTGTTCAAGTTAGCTTATGGTGAGTCCTCAAGTCCGGGGACATTATCTATCTTGTCTCAAGCTTATGTCTAGTTATGTTTTGTATGTTTGGATTAACTATTATTATTGTTATGAGGGTGAGACCGATTGCTTGTCTTGGCCCCCGCCAAGTATCTAAGGTTTAGAGGTGTTGTTGGACATGTTATTTATCTTGCTATGAGCTTTGACTCTTTTGTTTCTTGATGTCGTGATATGGAAGTTTGCCCTTAGTCCCAATCCCCTTGTTTATGTTTATCTCTTAGTATCATTTTCAATTGCTTCCATGACCAAAAATGTGTAATGATATTCTATGAGACTTGTTTGGGGTTGCTTCGGGTTCCCTATTGGCCGGTCACATCTAGGCCCTAGGCTTGGGTCGTGGCAACATTTTGAAGGTTTGAATATTCATGTCCCTTTAATTGTTGAAACTATGCATAGGTAACTTCATGTATACTTTAATTGATGATTTCTTTAAGGATTTGCTATGATTTTATTATATTATAATTATTTAACTATGAATTTCTAGTACTATGCTATTCACTGATTCTTCATGGCATATGAATGCATAGACATCGGTTGTCATGACGTTTATGACTATGGAGACTATAACTATGTAATATCTCACGTTGTTGATGTTATGATGATATGCTCACGATGAGAGATGTGGAGATGTGAAAAGTCCTAAGTCCCTTCTATTCCCATAGCGTGAGTCATACTTACCCGCCTCTTAGTTCTTATGTGCTATGTGCTATGTGGATCCATGTAAATCCCCGTCCCTATGACATGCCCATAGCGTGAGTCATTTTTACCTGTCCCTTAGAACTATGTGTTTATTGTTTAATCATACACTTTCTTAGAACTATGTGTTTATTGTTTAATCATGCACTTTCGAACCGATGACGTGTGTATGGATTCTATGAGGCTTGTTTGAGAACTCTTGGAGTTCCCATTCGCCATATCATTCCTAGGCCCTAGGTCCAGCTTGTTACAATTTCACATAAGTGGAAAAGGAGTTAAAATAAAGAAACTACAGAAAAACAAACAGTTGATACTAAGGAAGAAAAATCATGTTCTTTTGTAAGTAACTTGGTCACAAGAAGAACCAATGTTTCAAGTATGTTGCTTGACGTGAAAAGAAAGGTAAACTTCTCAATTTTGTTTGTTCAGAAGTTAATTTGGCTATGGTACCTAGTAATTCTTGATGGATAGATTCGTGTACAGCTACTCACGTAAATGCCATTATACAGGATTGCCTAAGGAGTTGAGAGCCAATTGATGCTGAAAGATACATATATGTGGGAAATGAAAATAAGGCAGTTGTGAAGGCTATTTGTGTCTTTAGAATTTTAGATACTGGTGGAAGTTGTAATATTTCTCTAAAATTTAATATTATTGGAACTAGTATTCTAATTGATAAATTATATTAATAAAACCATGAAGCCTCGTACAATAATGAGAACCTGCATTACAATAATTTTAGTGCTAAGTGCGAATTAATAAATGAGAATTCATCAATGGTATGGCATAAGCAATTGAATCATATTTCAAAACAAAGAATGCAAAGGTTTGTGTCTGAAGGAAATTTTGATTCCCCAAATTTATCATATTTTAAAATTTGTATAGAATGCATCAAGGAAAACAAACAAATATAAGGAAATTAAGTTTTTGTAGGAGCAAGGAACCTTTACAGTTGATACATACAGATATTTGTGATCCTTTTTCTATGGCTTCATGGAATGGTCAACAACATTTTACCAACTTTATAGATGATTACTCCCGTTATGGCTATATCTATTTAATTCATGATAAGTCATAATCTTTGGATGTTTTCACAATTTTCAAAGCTAAAGATGAAACACAATTAGGCAAGAAAATTAAGGTTGTCAAATCTGATCATGGAGGAGAATACTATGGTAGAGAAGATGGTTTGGACGAACAAAGTCCAGGACATTTTGAAAAATATCTAGCAAAGTTTGGAATTGTACCTCAATACATCATGTCAGGAACTCCACGTCAAAATAGTGTATCTGAGAGACAAAATCAAACTCTAAAAGATACGGTAAGAAGTATGATTGCCATTCTTTTTTACCTGAATCACTTTGAGGAGAAGTGGTAAGAAGTATGATTAGTCATTCTTCTTTACCTGAATCACTTTGAGGAGAAGCATTCAAAACTGCAGATTACATACTAAATAGAGTTCCAAGCAAGGTGGTAGCTAAAACCTCATATGAGTTGTGGACTAGTAAGAAGCCTAGTATTAGGCACTTACATATCTAGGGATGTCTACATGAAGCAAGGTCTTGCAAGCCTAATAAAAATAAACTGTATTCAAGAACTATTAGTTTCTATGTCACGACCCAAGCCTAAGTAAGGCCTAGACGTGACATGACGCAAGAGGAACCCGAAGGGATGCCAAGCAGGACTCTTAGAACATCATTACATATCCTTGGTCGCGGAAGTAATAAAAGAGCAACAAAGAGTAGAAATAGGGATAACTGGGGCTAAGGGACATCATTCATATCATAACCACAAGAGTCAAGAGAGAGTCAATGCTCATAACATTACAATTGACATGTCCAACAACACCTCTAATACCTAGATAAGAGCGGGAGCCAAGACAAGCAATCGAGCTCACCCTTATATTCTATATTTACATAAAAGAAAGGTCGTTCTAGAATATAGTAAGAGATTGTAAGCAACGTCCCTGAAATGGAGGACTCACCAACAAACTTGAGTGGAAATATACTAGCCACGTGGATGAAGATGCTCAACCGGGGCTTTGGATTCTACATGGTAACATCATGTAGGCATAGAGTATCTGTTAGTATATTTGAATGTACTAAGTATGTAGGATACAATGCAATAATAGGTAGACATCATATGCAAAGTGCATAATAATACTCAATAGATAGCATAATAGCAAGATGGCATCTACGAATGATGCTTGATGTAAGTCATGCTTATACGTGTGTAGCAAGTGACCATCAACATAGATTATCCAAGGCCTACCACATTCTTCGAGAGGCGAATGAGGTACAAACCCGTCAAAATGGTTAATGAGGTACCAACCCCTCAAATATGGTTACCCGGGCCTACCACTCCTCAAGATTGGGACCAAAGTACAAAACCCTTGATGTGGCTAATGAGGTACCAACCCCTCAATATAGTTATACGGGCCTACTACCCCTCATACTAGGAAACTAAGGAATGAACCCCTCGATGTGGTTACCAATCCTACAACCTCCTGAGCTAGGCTTGGTCAACTCACAACATCATATAGAGAATACCATATACGTACATTCATTTCTTCATCATTTTATCATCATATAGTCATTAAACTCATAAGACATGCATTGGGCCTTCAATTCCTCAAGTAACCATAATCGGATATTTTATCAAACACTTGGTGGGTGTGTGATGCTAGCATAAAATCATGCAATTCAAGAGTGTTATCATGCTAAAAAAATCCAATATAAAACTATTAATAGATACTTGGTAATACTCTCAAGAAATATACATCAAAACCTTTTATCAAATCTCACAATAGATTTTAGATTCAAAGCACAAAATATAGTAAAACAGTCACAATTTTGTAAACCCCAACATAGAGTGCAGTGAATTTTATAATAAAGAAGACCCATCAGTAAATCAGCTCAAAATCATGAAATCTTTAAGAAGAGGAAGCTTGGGCATCATGAGTGAAAAGAACTCATGAAAGAAAGTCATATATGTTAGCTCTTGGAGAATCCTTGAAGGAGATTGGAGATGGAGACTTGAAGCATGAATGAGAACCTTAGAATCCAGATGAGTTTTGAGATTTAAAATTTTGAGATGAAATATTGTTTAAGTGTTTGAGAGAGTATTTGGGAATATATTCGATGATATGTGGGTGACATGAGGCTAAGTATAGGCATTTTTACATGTGGGAAGGCTTAGACCCAAGACTCAAAGGCCTTGGACCGGAAAAAAAACTAGACAGCAAAATACACTAAGGCGCGTCGCGCCACTGACACGCTTGGATACTGTTTTTCGACAAACTTGAAAAATCAAAATTGTGAATCTTTGGCTCTAAAATCAGGGTTAGACCCATTCCCCACTCAATTTGACCCCCCGAACAAGAATATGAAATTAGATTTTCAAAATAACGCACAGATTTTGAGATATAAGGAAATTATGATTTTGGTCACTTCCAAAGCACATTTTCGGGCACGTTTTGGGGTCGTTTCATGTTACTTTGTGGGTTACTCTGAAAGATCAAGAGATTTTAGATTTTACGACCCTTCAAATAGATCCTTTTTTGAGACAGGAAATGCCAAATTTATTGAGGATGTTGGTTAAGTAGGGAATAATCAAAAAAAAAAAAAATTTGTTTGAAGAGGAATAAGATAATATCAATTCTATTGCCAAAAATGATACGATCATTTTACCAAATAATATTCAGCCTCTAAATCAAGATTACATAGAAAACATGATGATATCATTTCCAAATGTTTCTTAACCTATAAATCATGGATTTTGTAAACAGCACAATGATATCACCCATGTTCAAGAACCTCAAGTTGAAATGCCTAAAAGAAGATCCAACAGAAAGAAGAATATGCAATTTCTGATGACTATGTCGTTAATCTCCAATAATATAATTTGAGATTGGAAGATGATCCTATAACTGTTATTCAAACAAAATCATGTCAAAATTTTGTCAAATGGATCGAAGCCATGAAAGATGAGATGAAATCTATGAAAGACAATGATGTTTTAGATCTTGTCGAGTTGTGGAAAGGATCAAAGCAATTGGGTTTAAATGGATTTTCAAAATCAAACGTAATCCAAAAGGTAACATCCAGAGATACAAAGATCTTTTAGTTGCCAAAGGATTTACTCAGAAGAAAGAGATAGATTGTAAAGAGACCTTTTCAATAGTATCATCGAAAGACTCTTTTACAATCACTATGTCACTTATAGCTCATTATGACTTTGAATTACATCAAATGGACTTAAAGATTGCTTTTCTCAATGGAAATATTGAAGAAACAGTATATATGGTGCAACTAGAAATTTTTGAATCTCAAAATTCAAAGCACATTGTATATAAACATAAGAAATCTATATATGGCTTAAAATAGACATCCTGTTAATGGTACCGAAAGTTTGATCAGGTGATAAACCTCTTTTGGTTTTAAGGAAAACACCATTGATTAATGCATATATCTCAAGTTCAATAAGAGAAAATTTATCATCCTTGTATTGTATGTAGATGACATTCTATAAGCAAGTAGTGATGTAGGTTTATTGCATGAAATAAAAAAAATTTTATCTAGCAAATTTAAAATGAAAGATCTTGGTGCGGCATCCATTGTTTTGGGTATACAGATCCTTAGAGATCATACAAAAACATACTTGGATTATCATAAAATACTTATATTAAAAAGGTGTTAAGTAGATTTGTTATGCAAAATTGTGCACCAGGAGATACACCTATGGCAAAAGGTGATAAATTTAGTTTGCGCCAATGTCCAAATTTGGACATAGAAAAGAAAGAGATGGTAAAAATTTCATATGCATCAGCAGTAAAAAGTCTTATGTATGTACAAGTTTGTGTGCATTCAAATATAGCTTACATAGTGGGAATCTTAAGCTGGTATTAAGTAATCTAAGAATGAATTATTGGAAAGTAGCAAAACGGGTTATGAGGTATCTTTAAAGAATTAAAGAGTACATGCTCACTAATTGGAGGTCAGATCACCTAGAAATCGAAGGATATTGTGATTCTAATTTGGTTGGAGGAGCTCTACATTAGGTTATGTTTTCATCTTGGCTAGAGGAACTGTTTCATAGAAGAGTGTAAAACAAACATTAACAGCTTCAGCTACCATGGAAGTTGAATTTGTGGCCTGCTATGAAGTATCAAATCAAGGAATATGGCTAAGGAATTTTATCGTTGAAATAAAATAGTCAATGACATAAAGAGACCATAAAAATTTATTGTGATAATAAATCTGCTAAGTTATATTCAAAGAACAATTGAAGTTTATCAAAGTCAAAGCACATTGACACTAAATGTTAGTTGTAAAGGAAAGAGTTCAGAGTTGTCTTGTGTCAATTGATCATATTAGTACAAACTCGATTATTACAGATTTGCTCCCAAAAGATGTACCGCCTGAGATATTTCATGGGCATATGGCTCATATGGGTGTTATTACATTTGATGATGAGTGATTTTAGTAGGATTTTTTATTCTATTTATGCTTTTGACATGATAAAAATTTTTTCTGTACAGACTAAAGTTTTGTCAAATTTATGAATTTCATTTGTTTATTGATAGCTTTGATAATACAGACATTGACTTTCTATTATAATGTTATACAAGGAATAAGAAAGTGATTTTGGACTGTTAAAGTTATTACGTAGGACCAGCTGGCGATAAACATGATTTAAATTATTTTGCATGTAATTTTCGTATTTGACCTATGTCATTAGCATTGCTGATATTTGTAACCATTAATGGGTTTAGTTATGAATATATATTACAAAAACCTCTTTGATCATATATTGATATTATTGATGGATCAGATTGTTTTGAGATATTTAAATTAATATAGCAAAAGCTTATGCACAATAATTGTTTACCTATGTATGATTCTTCAGAAACATATGTAGTCACTCCAAGGGGAGATTGTTTGTTATTTCTATTTATGGACTAACATATCAATATATTTGTATATAGATATGCTATTATTTAAAGAATCCCTATTTTATCTAGTAAAATATTTTATATATTTGGGTATAAAATATAAATATCTATTAACCTTTTCTTATAATTATAATGAAAACTTATTAGAAAAGACACCTTTTGTCAGTATCCAAGCCTAGGGCCTAGACGTGACACGGTGAATGAGAACCCAAAGGGACCCAAATAAGCCTCTTAGTATATCAATCACACATCCTTGATCGCGGAAGCAAAGTAAACAACAATAAGAGACATAATAAAAAGAGATGTGGGATTAATGGAAGTCTTTAATAATCATTAAAGCATTAAAGAGTCAAACTGAAGCATAAGTACATCATAATATCCAAGAACACGTCTAACATGGAATGAAGCGTGAACCAAGACACTTTCCAGGCTCACCCTTATAGTAACAAATGTTCGACATAAAGAAGTCTCAAAATAACAAGAGTAATAAAGATAGTGTCCTCAGACTTGAGGATCACCAAAGCTTGCTTCAAAGGATTGTACTAGCCATGTGGAGGATGATCAGATGGTGCTCTGGGCCCTACATGGTAATATCATGCAGGCATAGAGTATGCATTAGTACATTTGAATGTACTAATGTCGGATGCAATGCAACAAGGCATAATCCAATATTGTCAAAATACATAATAATAAGCAATAGATAAGTGTAATCTCAATATGGCATGCATGATTAATGCTTGAATTAAAACATGCTTGTAAATCATTCAACTTGCATAGAATATAATACATGTGTGGGAAGAGACCCTAACCGACCAAAGTAAGACCAAGTAAATAATAACTTGGAATTTTGATGATTCCCTCATCGGTAAAGAGGTGGTCTACTTGCCAAGGTAAACCATACGTCACCTCACGGGAACCCATCCCATTTCGGAGAAGTAACCCTCCTTACGCGAACTCATTTCATTTCGGAGTGGATTTCATGATAAAGTGCACTAAATGGATCCTCTAGTATAGCAAGGGTAAAGTATAATCCTATCTTGGAACATAGTTTAAGGAAAGGAGTATGAACCCTTGAAGATAGTCCATGTTGACATCCAATCCATCGATGCTAAGTCTAATCCCATGGAGTTCTTGAAATAATCATAGCTTGTATAACTTACAAGAAACATGAAAACATGACACGAGTAGCTCTTAAACATGCTTGACCTCTAATGGTGAACCTAAGTTGAAACATGAGAGTAATAATAATAAAACATGAACCCTTGCTTTAACATGGATGACTCACAAGAGGTAAAAATCTTGAAAATAGGGCTAAACTTGATACTTGCATAATCATAAATAATTTCATGAATTAGATACATGTTTGAAAGCCCTTAAACATCATGAAGTCACTTGACTTGTAAATCATGAGATAGATCATCAATAATTTGAGAATTCTTAATTTGACATTTTATCAAACACTTGGTGGATTCATGATACTAGTTAAAAATCATGCAATTCTAGAGTGAAATAAGATGAGAAAACTTAATGCAAATTAACCCACCAATATGTAGTAAAACCCTCAAGTAGGATGCCTTGAATTTTATCATCAAAACTCATAATAGATCATAGTTTCATAGCTATAGTCTGAATAGATAAAGATCAACTCATACTGTAAGTTTAAAATAGATATTCATGAGTAATCAACAATATTTGATACCCCAACATAAATCATGGTCATATTTCATTATAAGAGATACACATAAGTAATACAACTTGAAAATATGCAATTTTCATAAAAAGAAATATTGAGCTCCATGGGTGAAAGGAGCCAATGGATGAAACCCATATACCTCAAACTTGGGTGTTCTTGAGATGAGCTTGAAGAGAACTTAGAGCTTTAAGTAAATCCTTGAGTTCGAAAGTTAATCTTGAAATCCTTGAAATTTAACTGAGATATTTGGTTAAGTCTTGGAGAAGTATTTTTGAGGGTGTTGAGTGATATTGAGTTGAAAAATAGCTAAGTATGGGTGTTTTCACACATAAGTGGGCATGGGGCTATGACCCCTATACCCTTGGCCAAAACAAAATAATTAAGAAAAATCCAACACTGGTCTGCGCCACTGGTGCGATGTGGACCCATCACGAAGGCTAAGTTACAATAGTCCATACCCCTGGCCTGTTGTGGCCAGGGTACGGGCACACACTGTCTCGCGAAAAATTAGCAAATATTTTTTTTTACTATGAGTCTTCTAAAATCCGGGTTATACCCTTTTTTCATTCAGTTTTTCCCCCCGAACGAGAATATGAAGTCGAATTTTCGATATCACGTATGGATTTTGAGATGTATAAAAATTATGATTAAGGGTATTTTCGAAGCACATTTTCGGGGTGTTTCACCTTTCATGAAAAAACATACCATTCATGTAAAGGCATACCTTTCATAAAGGGACATACCTTTCATGAAAGGGTATTGCAGAATCTTTAAATAGAATTGCTCCCTAAATTGGAAGAGTCTTTCCTGGAGTTTATTTTTAAGTCTTTTTTTTCTCTCTCCATCTCAGAAAAAAATTACAAAATAATTTTCAAGGTTTAGAAGATCTTATCTTTTCAAAACAAGTTTCTTTAATGGAACAAGGTTAGTGTTCTTTTTATTCTTATGAATTCATATGCATGTCTAATCATTTACTAGAAAGGTCGTGCATGAATTCTTTAAGTTTTCCAACATTGTTCTCCATTGTTACATAATATCACACATCAAAAAATTTTAAAGATAAACTTATGAGAAAAGTAGAATATGGAGTGGAACTATTATAAATATGTAAGATAAAGGATAAAGTAGGATTGTTAAATAATAGTTGAAGACAAAATAAGAAGAAAAAAATTAAGAGAATGATGCGATCACAACAAATCAGTCGTTGCACAAAAAATGAGATTATTTATCATTACCTAATAATTTTTTAACAATAAGATAGAAAAAAATTTAATTAACAATCAAAACAAGCATTACAGTTAAACTAAAAATACAATACAATGAATGACAACCATCCAAACAAAGTGTTAAAGTGATAATGGACAAAAACTAAATACCGGAGGCATTTGTGCAAATGACCATGACCATGAACATTAAAAAAACACCCTTGGGCTTATAAAATAAAACTCTAGGGAAGATCTCAAAACAGTTGTAACAAGCTTCTTAAGCTTTTATATGAGCAAGAAACATCAAAACATTCACCATAATAAGTCATATAAAGATACATATCATCAATCATTTATAGGTAAAACTGGACAACTTGAAGCAAGATGATACAACAATCTTATAATATGCCATAGGATCAAGAATTGAAATCTATGATACAAAGAGAGCTTTGCCCATGTCTAAAAAACTTGATCCTATTAGAGTCTATGATATGTTCTCGTAATAAAAATGAAGTTCTAGGCAAAAGAATAAGAAGCTTGATGAAATGTCATATTCAATGTCTTCTGCACGTGATCCTTATAATCTGGGAGTGATCAACTGAAACTTGACCAAACTACAAATATTGACCAGCACGATCAAGATAAATTAAAATAAAAGCAATGGAAAAATTTGAAATATAACCAAAGTAGAATACAAGATCATGCAGAACATTATATAAAAATTGCAAAGAAACAACTAGTTACAAGATCCAAATCAGATGTCTACAAGCTTTCTAGATGAAAAACCGTTAACACCTAGTCAAGAAAATACCCTAACATGCCTATTAATCATACAAATATAGGAGCATACTTAGCCTGAGAGATCTCGCATTTAGTTTGATAAGGGTAGTCCAAGACAAAATACACAATAATATATAATATAATGCTTGATTAGGCAAAACAACTGGACCTAACATAAGTGGTGTAGGCAAAAACACTCAGATTCCATGGAATATGGTGTAGAAAAATTTTGATCCAATATAATATGGTGTAGTCAAAACAACCTGATCCCTAGCCCAAAGGCAAATGCAATAAATAAATATACATCTAGTATAGACAAAATACCCCAATTCATAATTCAAAGGCAAAATAATAAATAGATATGGACATGGTATAGGCACAACACCCCAATTCATTGCCCGAAGGTGAAAACAATAAGTAAATATGCATGTAATGTAGGCAAAACACCACAATTCATTGTTTAAAGGTAAAAATATGTCTTTACTTGAACACGAGTGTGATAGAGATTACCTTAGTCCAACAAGACAAGCCATTCTAATAAATGATTTAACTCAAATAAAGTGAAAATTAAAGAAAAATAAAGCAGTTCTGAATGACATGATGATAGTTTAATAAGATCATAATCTAAAATCAACCTTAATATTTCATGTATAAGCCTCTATTACAACTGAACATTTGAAGGAAAATTACAAATCTCGACTATCATTGACTCTCAACTGGAAAACAAAACAACATAAATAGGGAGTTATGAGGGTCTGTTGATGGAACTAGCCACTACCTCTCAAGCAGCTCTAAACCTCATGATGAAAATAGAATGGAGAAATAAAAAATGATCGAGCTCACAACCTACAGAAGTATAGAAGCAAGGGTAAGTACCGCATAACATGGTATCTAGCGAGGAATATTAAATACAAGGTAAATAATAAGGAACATAAGTACTCCAACCATGCCATTAGAACCTCAAAAAAATTATAACCTGCAATCTAACAAGACAACCTACATAGTTCTTACTTCATGTAGCATATTGTTCCAAGTAAGTCACAAATACTGTAATGACCCCTAGTTTACAATCCTTAAGTACGAAAAAGTTGGCCTTGAAAATGACCTAAATTCAAGTTTACACGGCAACCTATGGCTCGCAAGTTGACATACAGCCCATAGTTTCCATTCTTAAACTTATAATTTTAGGAAGGGAAACATTTCTAAGTGTAGAGTAACCAACGGACTAAGTGATGGTCTATAGGATACCTATAGCCCCTATGTGGTTTCGTGAGTGGGAGCCCAGGCATGAAAATAATTTGGAGATTTCTGAAGGATAACCTATGAGTTATCAGATGGCCCGTAAAATGGGATACAACCTGTAAATGTTCTTCTTGGAATGGGGCCAAGAATAGGTGAAAATGGATAAATATGAAAGGACTCTACGAGTCCAACCATGGCTGATAAATGGTTGCGACCCATAATATATGCCCATGGTTTTGAGTCTAGCAAAGTCGGATTTTTGGAAATCTCGTATGTGTTATCTGATGAAGGGGCTTACGGCTCGTGGATTGACTTACGACCGATAATTAAGGTCTCAAATGTCGATTTTGATAGTTTTAATGAGGGAAGGTTTTGGCATTTTCTTCTTTTCTATTCCTAAACTGTGTCATTTTGGAGACGAAAAAGGGGCCTTATATTTGTATCTAATCCTAATCTCTTCATTCATTCCCTTATTCGTTATTCAAAAAATTCTAAGGCGAGAAAGAGGCTCTAAAGGCAAGGCAATGTGAGAATTAGTGTTTCCAAATTCTTCCTCAATCTTACTAGTTTGTTTGTCTCAAGTTACCCCGAGGTATGTGAGTTGATTTATGGATATACTTTCATCTATAATGTTCCCTATTAAGTGTTTCACCTTTTATTTAAGTTTTTCAAGTTAGTGTGCATGCTTATGATGATTTGATGATATTCATGTTATTAAATGATACCTATGATGTTTAACAACTATTTTGCTATGTAAATATATGCATATTTTACTAATGATGATGATTCTATGATGATTTTCGATGTGATAAAGGTTGGAGTTTTCAATGTTCCTTTTAAAGAGAAATTTCCTTATGACTTATGTCATTTACGATTTTTCGATAATAAATCTAAGCCCACCTAATTTTTAAGTAAAGTTTTCTACAAATTATGATGATTATTAGGGCATAATGAAGAGCTTGAAATTTAAGTTTATTAAAGATATAAGTATGTTCTCAATTTTCCTAAAAGATTTTTAAGAAAGATTCTGAAGTTTTGAGCTACTTTTATTGATTGCTACTTATGATTCTAAGAATATGTTTTAGAGGTTCAGTGGGATGACTTAGCACCGAGAGGACTAAAGGTTGGGACTAATATGTTAGTTGAGACATGATCCCTTGAAGGTAAATATCAATGTCCCTAACTATGTGCCACTATAGAAGCCTTATAGGCTATACTAGTAGATCCATGTAGGCCCCAAATGTTATCAAAGATGCAACTGTAAAGTTACTAAGTTTTGGACATCTACCTTGGCAATTAGATTCCCCTTTTCTCAATGGAAGGAGCGTATCGACCTTTTCCTAATAGAAGGAGTTCATTGGATTCCATGTAGTAGCTCACATGATCTTATTGTCGATTATGGTGTACTCACACAAGCTATACGATCTTAAGTTATGCTTTCATCATAAGTGTGTTCTTATACATTATCTCATATTGATCTTAATCCATATTCCTTGTGCATGCTTAAGCTTACTTTATGTATCTTTTATTAAATATATACTTATATGTTATGTTTAATCATGATGGTTTTGCAATTTCATCCATGAATTGCATCTTACATACATAGTACATTCAAATGTACTAATGCATATTTTGCATATATGATTTAACCATGTAGGGATAGGTACTCTTCACCAGCTCGTGGCTAGCACTCAGTGTCCAAGACTAGCTTTACTATTCGTGGTGAGCCCTTAGTTTGGGACTCCTCCACTTTTCTTCTGTCTTGTATCCTTGCTTTGCTTTAAGACAATGTATGTGTAGCCTTTTTGAGGCTTTTACTTTCTATGTTCCCTTATTATGAATTCCTTTCTAATTGATGGAGATCGGCCAATAACGGTCCTATCTGTTTATGATGTAGTTGGTATGCATATAGACAAACAAGTTGATTATAGTATTTCCACTGCTTTTTGATGTTGTTTCAATGTCAAATTGGACTTTAGTCCCTTATCCCTTACTTTTCCGCAAATAGTTTTACTTAATGTGTATAAATGCTTGAGATGCTTAAGATGGCCTGAGTGAGGGGCCTTCACGTATCTTATTCACCATGTGACGACTAGGCCCTTAGTTCGGGTTACTACAAAGTTTCTATCAAAGCATGAGATTTTGAAATGTCCTCGGATGTCCCATGCATACCTCATAACATAGAGTCTCATTCAAGATTGTGAAGTACGCCACTATCTTGAGTGAGAGGGTATGAGGTAGTTTAGAAAAATCTTATGTTCTTTCTTATTCATGTCGTGTCTTAGAGTTGAATAAAGTTTTCCACTAATCAACGATGGGCTTTTGCTTGTTTCTAGAACATGCTGCCATAAAGAGCTTCTCATCCACAAAGCACTCTGAAACAAGTCCCTTCACTCCAACAAGATGATGGCTTGTCTCATGTGGAGTTTAGAGTCATGTTCACCCTACTAACCCAAGCATTGGCCAATCAGGACAATCAAGAGATAGCGGTACCTCCACAAATGCCTACTAGAGGTACAATATTTTATGAGGATGAATCCACAGGAGTTCCATGGGTCAAAGATGGATGAGGATCTAATTGACTTTATGGAGGAGGCCTACTGAGTGGTTGCGGTGATAGGCATTCTATCTAAAGAAAATGCCGAGTTCGTAGATTGCTATCTCAATTGAGTAACCAATATATGATGTGAACAATGGGCCGATGAGAGGGGCCAAGGAGCAGGTCCTATTGGCTGGGAGAAATCTAAATTTCCCTTTTTTAACTGATTCTTCCCTATAAAGCTTAAGGAGGCAATGGTCCAAGAATCATCAAGTTGAAGCAAGGGAGCATGAGTATGAAGGAGTATGCCCTCAAATTCATTGAATTCTCAAAGTATGCTGCATTCATGGTCGCAGATTCAGGAACTCTTGAGCAAGTTTATTTTGAGTGTCTTCTACTTAGTCTCTGAGGAATTCAAGATAGCCAAGTTTGTCAAGCAGATGGACATTTCCTACTTGATGTCATAGGCAGAGCAAATTGAAGAAGAAATGCTTCATGAAAGGTGCGAAGGAGTCCAAGAGGGATCGAGTTGAAGGTGGGAGTTACTCTAACCAAAGAGGTGGTGGTCACAAATTTAAAGGTGGTTAAAAGAAAAGTAGACAAGGATCCACCAATACTCCTCCTTATTGGAAGGACAAAGGGGTATCTCGAAAGCCCCAAAGTCCAAATTGCCTTAAGTACGGAAAAGCTCACAAAGGAGAATGCTTAGTTGGGTCACCAAGCTAATGATTAAAGGAGTAGAGGCACAAGGCCTCAAGGCCAAAGGGGTCCAGTCCAAGGCACCCAAAGGACTAACCAATTCTTTGCTCTTCATGTTCACCAAGAAGCTCCAAATATGGTTATCAGTATGTTAAGAGGTTTTAATATGATGCATATGCACTTTTAGATCCAAGAGAAAATTAGTCTTTTTTTAATATAAATTTCATGTACGTCCCAAAATCCTCTGTCCCATTTCTATCTTGCATAAAGTGATTCTATGTAACTTAGATAAGCTTCCCATGGAAGACTTCAATGTGATTTTGGGGATGGATTGGTTGAATGCTTCTTATGCTTCGATTGACTATAGAACCCATAGGATTAAATTCCAATTCCCTAATGAGTCAATTCTTGAATGTGAGGGTAGCAACTCTTCAAGTAGGGGTCGATTTATTTCTTTTGTAAAGGCCCGCAAAATCATTTCCAAGAGGTGCATCTACAACGTGATAAGGGTTAAAGCTGTCTCTTCTAAAGTTCCTTCTCTTGAGTCGGCCGCCGTTTTAAGTGAGTTTCCTGATTTTTTTCAGATGAGTTATTAAGTGTCTCTCTCGAGAGTGAGAAAAAGATTGGTACAGATCTCTTACCCGATACTCAGCCCATCTCAATCCCTCCTTACAGAATGAGTTTAAAGAGTAACTAAAGGATTTTTTGAAGAAGGATTTCATTATACCTAATCGGTCTACCTGAGATTCCTGGTTCTATTTGTGAGAAAGAAGGATAGGTTGCTCCACATGTGCATTGACTACCGATAACTCAATAAGGTCACTATCAAGAATAAGTATCCCCTTTCGAGGATAGTTGATTTGTTTAATCAACTACAGGGGGCTACTCATTTCACCAAAATTGATTTGAGATCCAGTCATCACCATTTGAGGATGAGACAAAGTGACATCCATAACACGACTTTCTAGATTACATATGGTGATTTCAAGTTTGTGGTGATGTCGCTTGGCCTCACTAATGCACCATTGATATTTATGGACCTCATGAATAGGGTGTTCAAGCTTTACCTCGACATATTTGTTGTGATATTTATTGATGACGTCCTTATCTATTCTTAAGGTGAGCAAGAGCATATGGAGCACTTGAGGGCAGTGTTAAAACCTTGAAGGAACAGAAGCTCTATGCAAAGTTTTATAAGTGTGAATTTTGTTAGATGAGGTTGCCTTTCTTGGGCATGTGTTATCTAGAGAGGGCATCAAATTTGATCCTAAGAAGATAGAAGAAGTGAGAAACTGGCCAAGGTCATTGACCCTCACCAGCATAAGGAGTTTCTTAGGTCTAGCCAGTTACTATAGAAGATTTATGCAAGACTTCTCCATTATTTCATCTCCACTCACCAAGCTAACTCAAAAGAAACCTATGTTTGTGTGGACAAATAAATGTAAGAGGAGTTTCCAGACTTTAAATGATCGGTTGCCTTTAGGCACCATAATGACATTGCTAAAAGGGAATAAAGGGCTTGTCATGTATTGTGATACATGAACGATCAGATTGGGTTGTATGTTAATGCACAATGGTAAAGTGATTGCCTACGCTTCAAGGAAGTTTAAAGTGCATGAGAAGAATTACCCGACTCATGATCTTGAGCTTGCAGTGGTGGTGTTTAACTTAAAGATTTGGCGACATTACTTGTATGGAGTTCATGTGGATGTTTTCATTGGCCACAAGAGTCTCCAACACGTGTTCATCCAAAAAGATCTCAACTTGAGGGAAATGGAGGTGGTTAGATCTACTAAAGAATTATGGTATGAGTGTAAAGTATCACCTCAAAAAAGCCAATGTGGTAGCTAACACCCTTAGTAGAATTTCCATAGGCAGTGTGTTCCATGTTGAAGTTGATGGAAAAAGGAAATTAGCTAAAGATGTTCTTAGGTGGCTAGACTGGGAGTGAAATTGAGCGAGTCCGAAAGTAGTGGTGCAATGGTTGTTCATAGCTCTGTATATTCTTTGATTCATAATGTTAAGCCCAAGAGAGATCTTGATCCTACCTTGGCTGAGTTGAAAACTTTGGTAAAAGATGGAAGGGTAGAAGTTTTCTCATAAGGGGGAGATAGTGTACTCCAATATCAATGGAGGTTATGTGTGTCCAATGATAGTGAATTGAAGAAGTTGATCATGTGAAAGGCCCATAACTCATCATATTCCATCCATTCCAGCACTACCAAGAAGTATAGAGACTTGAGGAAAATTTATTGGTGGGATGGAATGAAGAAGGACATTACCCAATTTGTGTCCAAGTGTGTAAATATTCAACAGGTTAAGGCCGAACTCCAAAGGATGGGGCCTAGTATAAGATATCAATATTCCTACTTGGAAGTGCGAAGAGATCAACATGGGCTTCATAGTTGGGTTTCCAAAGACAAAAAATTATTTTGACTCCATCTGGATGATAGTTGATCATATGACAAAGTCGGCTCATTTCCTACCGGTCAAGACTACATTCAGTGTCGAGTACTATGCCCATTTGTGTAATCGATAGTTGGTAAGATTGTATGAGATTCCATTCTTCATCATATTGGATCGTGGAGTTCAATTTACTTCTCTCTTTTGGAAATATTTTCAAAGAGGACTTCGCACTAGATTGAAGTTGAGTACGGTTGTTCATCCCCAAACTAATGGGAAAGCGGAAAGGACTATCCAAACACTGGAGGATATGTTAAGAGCTTGTGTATTATAGTTTAAGGGGAGTTGGGATGAATATTTACCACTTATTGAGTTCGCCTACAATAATAGCTTCCACACAAGTATTAGGATAACACCATTTGAAGGGTTGTATGGTAAACGGTATAGGTTGCCTATATGGTGGTTTGAAGTCAGTGAAGTGACATTAATAGGACTGGACTTGGTGATGAATGCTACCAAAAAAATTAAAAGCTAAAGAGAGAAATTGCAAATAGCCCAAAGCCGACAAAAGTCCTACTTTGATATGAGAAGAAGGAAACTTGAGTTCCAAGTTGGTGATTGGGTCTACTTGAAAGTATGTCCTATGTTCATGGTGAGCCTTAGTTCGGGACTCCTTTACTTTTTCTTATATCTTGTGTTTTTTCTTTATTTTAGGACAATGTATTTGTAGCCCTTTTGATACTTTTACTTTCTATATTCCCTTATTATGGGTTCCTTTTTATTTGATGGAGATCAATGGATACTGATCCCATCTGTTTATGATGTAGTTGGTATGTATGTGGACAAACAATTTTATTATAGTATTTCCACTACTTTTTAATGTTGATGCATTGTCAAATTGGCCCTTAATCCCCTATCCCTTACTTTTTCGCAAAACGTTTTCTTTAATACTTGTCAATACTTATGATGCTTGGGATGGCTTGTGTGAGGTGTCTGCGGGTATCTCATTCGCTGTGTGATGACTAGATCCCTAGATCGGGTCATTACCATTACAAAGTTCAACCAATAAGGGATACACTAAAAGAGATGTTTTCAACCTTAACATGTGTTGAGATGCGGGATGATGCAATGTAATATCAAGTAATTGTAATGCATATCTATTCTATGATACCCACTGCCAATAATTTCATATCAAAACTTATGGGCGACATACATGAACCGTGTATCCATTAGAAGTAATTTCTATCAGCATAATTATATTTAGTCAGAACCATTTCATCGACTTTATTATGTCTAGTTTGAATCATTTTTTTATTAATATTATCATATCTAGCCAGAACTATTTTCTATGGGTTTTACCATATCTTTCCATAACCATTTTTCATTGGCATAAAGAAACTGTGAATCTCATTGTATTCTAAAATCAATGCACAAACATATTTACAAGTAGTGCATGAATGAACATGTGCAAAGTCCACACAATGTATCTTTCAAATAATCATCTATGATACAATTTCAATAATCAGATCATCATTATTAGTCAAGTTTCCTCCATAATAGGATAAAAAAATATTATTCAGGATTCATCATCAATAGGCTCAATAGTCTCAATAATAAGATTAAAAAAATATTCAACTTTCATCATTAATTGGATCAACGATTCTTACAAGCAATCATGTTACCATTTTATTATCCTATCATAATATATTAGATTATTTTCATGAATAGTGCAATCAACATTTGAATTTTTCTTTCTCCCCAGCACACAAAGAAGAAAAATAAAAGGTTCAATATCCTCAACTCTGGTTTAGAAATTCACTTGCCTTAAACAAATCAAAAAACTACTTCGATACTTATGTCTTTTCTTTTCCTCGGTCTTCCAATTCAATAAAATTTATTCAAATAAAAAATCACCATAAGCATACAAGAACAACAATACTAATATTATCAATTTTTAAAATCAAATTCAAAATTAGTCAAAAAATATTTTGAAAATGTAAGGGTAAAATTAAAATTACTCCATAATCAAAATGCCAAAGAATTTGAAAACCATCCATGAAAATCATCTTCAAAAAATGAGATGAAATCAATACAAAATCCTTCATTTATCAAAAATTCATATTCCTTGAAAAATTTTCAACATTTCATGTCCAAAATCGGAATTTAAATGTTGAAATCATAAAATAATTAGTAGGTATTGAAATTTAAAAGTTAAAATCACATGCGATAAAATACTCTTGAAAAATCATTTCAAAATCACCACCATTGGTTTTTACAACTAAAAAATGTCAAATGAGGATTAATTTCTGAAAATAGTCCAAACAAGACTCATATATCACAAAAGTGACTAGGGGTCACTTTAGCGACATCTGAGGAAAGTGCAGGCTTCATATGGTGTTCATTGATCTCGAGACGGCATATGACAAAGTCCCAAGGGATGTCTTATGGAGGTGTCTAGAGGTGAAAGGTGTCCCAGTGGCATATATTAGGGCGATTAAGGACATGTACAATAGAGCCAAAACTCGGGTAAGAACGGTGGAAGGAGACTTAGAGTATTTTCTTGTTGAGATGGGACTCCACCAAGTATCTATATTGAGCCCTTTCTTGTTTGCCTTGGTGATGGATTAGCTGACGCGATCTATCCAGGAGGAGGTACCATGGTGTATGCTATTTGCAGATGACATAGTACTGATTGATGAGACTCGGACTAAAGTTAATGACAAGTTGGAGGCCTGGAGACATGCCTTGGAGTCCAAACGATTCAAATTGAGCAGGACCAAAACTGAATACTTCGAGTGCAAATTTAGTATTTAGAGGGATGAAGCAAACTTTGATGTGAGGCTTGCTACTCAACATATCCCCAAGAGGGAAAACTTTAAGTATCTGGGGGTCCATCATCCAGAGTAGTGGCGATATCATCAATGATGATATCACACATCGTATTGGGACAACATGGACTAAATGGAGGCTTGCCTCTGGAGTATTATGTGACAAAAAGATACCACCTAAGCTCAAAGGAAAGTTTTATAGAGTGGTGGTTAGACTATCATTGTTGTATGGAGTGGAGTGTTGGCCAATTAAAAAGGCACATGTTTAGAAGATGCATGTCGTAGAGATGAGGATGCTGAGATGGATGTGTCGTAACAGCAGGAGTGACAAGGTTAGGAATGAGACCATTTAGGAGAAGCAAAAGGTGGCCACAGTGGTTAAAAAGGTGAGAGAAGCGAGACTGCAATGGTTTGGACATGTGCAAAGAAGGAGTACCGATGCTCCTGTTAGGAGATGCGAGAGGTTGTCTTTGGGAGATACTCGGAGGGGTAGAGGTAGACCTAAGAAGTACTGGGGAGGAGGTGATTAGACATTATATGATGGAACTTGATCTTACTGAGGACATGACCTTAGATAGAAAGAAATGGAGGTCGCGAATTAGAGTAGCAGGCTAATGGTAGGGTTATGTGTTTTTTATCATATGTTCGCATTATCTGTCGTATTATGTGTTAGTTTTATCTTATTTACATACTTCCATGTACTATTCATTATTAGTCACTCTTTTTGTTCCCTTCCCTTCCTTTTTGACATATCTAGTTCTCTCTGCTTACGGGTTTTGAGATGAGGGTTCCCAGGAAATAGCCTCTCTACTTCTATGGTAGTGGTAAGGTCTGCGCACATTCTACCCTCCCCAAACCCCACTTATGGGATTTTATTGGATATGTTGTTATTGTTGTTGTTATTTATTAAGTGGACCTCTGCTTTTGCAAGCTTGAGTTTGCTTAAGAAGACCTTGCTGAAACGGGATCATTGCTAAAATTGATCATGTGCCACTTAAGCATTGGTCACTTAGGTGACTATGGACAGCTTAAGCAAAACCTGAAGAATCAGATATAAAAAATTATTCAAGCAACACTTAAACTTGGAAATGAACCTCAAGGTTCATTCAAAATCCTATACACACATCATATATGAAATTCTATAGAATTCAATATAAATTCAGACTCAATGGAATCGTCAGAAATTTAATTTGAGCTTTTTCTTGACTTGAGATCAGATTAGTCATAACTAGAACAACTTAAACTCTAAAAACACAAACATTCTCTTGAAAATTACAAAAACTAAACTGAAGCTTATTGCAGAGCTAAAATCAACCTCAATGTCACAACCTAAGCCTAGGGCCTAGACGTGACACGGTGAATAGGGAATCCGAAGAAACCCCAAACAAACCTCTTAAGTTGTCATTACACATTATTGGTCGTGGAAGCATATAAAAGACATTAAAGAGCAAGAATAGAGCCAAAGGAGCTAAGGGAAAAGCTTGCACAATATCGTAATCAAGAGACAAAAGTCAAAACTCATAGCATAGGTACATAACATATTGAACAACCACCTCTAATACATAGATAAGAGTGGAGGCCAAGACAAAGCAACCAGGTTCACCCTCATAGTCAAATAGAAGATGAAGAAGAGTGTCTCCATAAATAACAAAAGAGAATAGGCTAAGATCCCAGAAGTGAAAGAATCTCCAACTAGCTTGAGTAGCACCGAACAAGCCATGTGGAGGAGGATGATCAACTTAGGCTCAAGTTCCTACATGGTGACATCATGTAGGCAAGAGTATGCATTAGTACGTTTAAATGTACTCAGTATGTAAGATGCAATGCAACAAGAATTATGCATCATAATTAAAATGCATAACAATAGGCAATAGGTATAATATAACAATATGGAATGAATTACCAATGCATAAGTAAAACATGCTTAAGTAGTTCATGCTCATATAGGATATCATATGTGTAGAAGAAACCAAGATAGATTTCCAAGTTACAAACCCCTTAGTAGGTTAGTGATGATGCCGCCCCATCACTTAGGTCGTGAAGTACAAACCCTTCACTAGGTTGGTGATGATGCCACCCGATCGCCGAGTGGAGAAGTACAAATCCCTCCCTAGGTTGATGAGTACAAACCCCCATCTAGGTTAGTGATGATGCCATCCTATCACGAGGTGGAGAAGTAAAAATCGTTCCCTATGTTGATGAGTACAAACCCCCATCTAGGTTAGTGATAGTGCCATCCCATCACTAGGTGGAAAAGTACAAATCTTTCCTAGGTTGATGAGTTCAAACCCCCATCTTGGTTATCTGGATTCATAGTCCCCCGGATTGGGCATGGTTTAATGCAAGACTTTATATGGAGTATATCATATACATAATCTCATTTCATCATCATATACTCAATCATATCATATCTCATGCTTTGAACCTTCAACTCCTCAAAAAATCACATCCTGACATTTTATCGAACACTTAAAGGGCGTGTAATGCAAGTGTTAAACCATGAATATAGAGATGAAATCACACAAGAAAATCCATTGTAAAGTCATAAATCAACACCTTGCAACACCCTCAAGTAATATACATGAAAACCCCTTCTCAAATCTTACAATAATCAAAGATTTTTAGCTTAAAACATAGCAAAACAGTCACAATTTCACATAGGTTTAACATAATGTGCAGTGAATTTCATAATAATCAAGACACATTTGTAAATCAACTTTACATTATGCAAATTGAGTAAAAGGAGGCTTGGGACCCATGAAAGAAACCCACATACCTTAGCTTGGAGATGAACTTGGTGAAGATTGGAGATGGAGACTTGAAGCTTGAA